>KL257415.1:38909-53285 GCA_000699545.1 Podiceps cristatus | reverse complement strand
TATGCCAAGCACTAAATGGACTTTTAAGTACGTAAGCCATTTTTGTTCTTGTAAAAGCTAGGTTTGATTCCGTAAAAAGACTTGCACACCTTTTTTTCTGTGAAGTTTGATGTGATTTTTCTCTGGATTAACGCTGAGTGAACTATTCTCAGGGACTAACTCCCTCTTTTTTTTTTTTCTTTTTTTTTTTTCTTTTTGCAATTAAGAAAGGATTTGGTTATAACTAATTATTTAAAATTGAACAACTGCACTTGGAGGAATATATTGCAACCACTGTGTTGTTTGAACTTGCTTTGCAAGTTAGCTGAAGTCTTTCACAAAATTTAAGGCCAGAGGGGACCATTAGATCAGCCAGTCTGACCCCCTATACATCACAAGCCATTAAATTTCACCCAGTCAGCCTCCTACTAAGCCCAATAACATCTGAGCTTGGCTAAGTCACAGAACCCAGCCTGGATCTGAAGGCATCCAGGGACGCAGACTCTAACACTCCCTTGGTAGTTTTTCCAGTGGTTAAAAATTGTGCCTTATTTCCTATTTGAATTTGGCTGGAAGCTGAATCCAGACTTTGGTTCTTGTTATGCCTTTCTCTGCCAGGTGACACAGCCCTTTGGTATATGGCGTTTTCTCTCTGTGAAGGCACTTATATATGCTGTAATCAAGTCACATCCCAGTCCTTTTTCTAGCTGTTAAAAAACTAATGTAAACAGATTCTGCTTTATGATTTTCTCCCAATAACGTAATTTATTTTTCCTTCTAAAACATTTTAAAAATCTTTCGGCATCCTCTCAGGTGTTTGACTATCCTTTTAAGCAGATGGATGACAGAACTGCAGAAAACCTTCTTTCTGTCTTGCCAGAATACAGGGTAAATTTTCTAAATCCTAGACCTGCTGCAAGCACCCTCTCACCACACGTCTGTGGGCAATGCCCGGGCACACGCCTTTCTCTGGCCTTAGCTTGCTATTTTACCATCTGTAAGGGGATGAAGTGATTGAACTCATGACAATATTTTTTCCTGCTTGGTACATTCTCACCTGAGAGACATTTAAAAAAGTTTCTGGTTCGGCAGAGAGCTCACAGACAGAAAGCTAATTGTGGTCCTCTCCTTGGCATCTCCTGCCTAGCCAAGGGCTTGAACCTCCATCCCTGTTACTTGGGTAAGGCACTCTTGAGTGGACTTTGCTGTTGTTGCACCTCTTGGAGTCGTGGTGCTACGTCATCAACCATGAGATCTGATTATGAGTGCCCATATAGGAGATGAATACTGTCATAATGCTACAGTTAGAGCTCTCCTCTCCTTTTGGGAACTCTTCTGCTATGGATTAAAGCCATCTGATGAGTAAAAATCTGAGGTGAGAAATCTAAAGAGCCTTAGGGCTCTCATACTGTCACATTGCTCCATATTCCTTGTTAGGTGCGCTGCTCTGCATTTGACTGCTTTAAATCATTCTTTATGACTCCCAAGCCACTGATGAAAAGTGAACTGAATAGTGTAGAGCCTGGCTCTGATCACTTCAGAGCTCTCCGTCAGGTGCACCCATATGGAAAATTCACCTGCTGATAACTACTTTTGGATATGTCATTTAGCCAGCACTTGGTTCAGTTACTGCAGCCCTTACTGACTATGTATAATGCTAATTTTAGGGAGCTGAACACACCCTAGAAGTTGACGTGTACTTCAACTGGACATTTAACAACCTAATAAACACCAGTCCGACTTTGTTAGTAGGATGACAAGACCTTTTCCATGTGAAACTGTACCGATTACCAATAATTATATCCTCATCTTCCCATTCTTTGGTGACAGAATCATTAATTATTGACTTGCAAATGTTGTCTAGGTGTAACATCCAGCTACACGGATTTTGGCTACCTGTGCCACATGGCCTGCCCTTTCTGTGTTTTGGCACATCACTGTATGCTTTGAGCCGGTGGAATGGCTCCAGCATTCAAAGAGGCACTAAAATTTCATATAAGTTGGCCAATTACTGCCTTGAGCAGAAGTCTAAGAACATTTAGGTGTACATTCTATAGGCTGCCTCATATAAAATTATCTTTAGTAGATCTTCAACATCTTCCTTATTGTGTTGGAGTCAAATGTTTCTTATCATTTTCAGGTGATATGAATATGGTATTTGCATTTTACCATGCTCTCCACATGTAGGCCAGGACTAGACATCCACATTTCTCCCTTCTTGCCTGTTTTTCTACAATTCAGACATCATCTAGAATGATTTTTTGAATATTGCAAGGATTTATGTGTTTCCTAAATATCCTTTATTGATATTATTAGGGGTAGTTTATCCTGATGTCTTTAGACTTCCACACCTATTTTCCATACTTCAGTTTTTAGTTTACATTAATTGCTCTCTTCCTTCCTCACCCTTCTGTCATATATTGCTCCTTTATTTCTAACTTCATCCTTCCCTTCACCAGAATTGCCTTTTAGTCAATGTCATTATCTTTCTTGATTATGACATTATGCTTTTGGCTATCTAAGGAACTCCATTTACCATTTACTTTTTTTGTTTCTTAGTTTTGAATCACCAGTCAATTTTGTTTCTAATTTACTTTTTTGCTTGGAAGGATCTTCTGTAGTATTGAATAGGTATTGTTTGCATAACTGTGTTTCTATAGAACTGTATTTAAGTAGGCTAGTGGCCGAAACTGCCTTTTTTAGGTCCATGCTGTTGTCCTTTTGATCAAGATTGCTGTTGCTGTTTACTGTCTGTAATTTTTACTCATAATGATGTATAAACCAGAATTGTATTATTTGCAAAGCATTTTTTATTAGAAAAATGTCATAGACAGATATTTTATAGTAATCTTACTGATGCCTTGCTATTGGATGTGGAGGTATCTCTTGTCTCCATCTGCCAAACTGTAGTTTTCATACTAGCTGTCCTGATCTCCTGTCTCTGGATTCACTGGTCTATCAGAAACCTTCAGCTCTTTTTTGACAACTCAACTTCTGGCTGTTTGTTTTATGGGATTTGTCACCCAAGACATATGCTCCTGAGGCTTTTTTGTTTGTTTTGGTTTGTTTTTTTAATTCTTGCTTGGATTTTTTGGAAAATGTGAGCGAGCTATGCACGATATTCCTGTGGGAAGAGGGCTGACCCAGGCCAGGAGGAGCTGAGTGAAGACGGCTTTGCAGCTCCTACTCTCTCCCTCTTTTGGGCCCCTTCAGAATCATTTCAGTGAAGCAGTTAAAACACTTTTCCTGCAATCCCTGCTATGACATTTAGTTCATCGTTCATATTTACTGGGCCACGTGTGATCTCCCCTGTAAGAGTAATGAGAATAAATACCCCATGCAGAGTCCTGCATATAAATTTCTATACTGGCTTGCGTCTTCACTTATCATTCTTTTTTTGTTATAAACTGTAAAAAGTGCCAGAATCTGGATTGTGAGCAGTTCCCCTCCTGCTACTTCAAAAGAGCATATTATTCATGTAATGAACAGGCTTAGTGCCGGACTTGACAAAACACTGGGAAATACTGTTGGGCACAATTCTGAACTGGCAGGGAACTGGACTGGGTGACCTAATAGGGCTCTTTCATCTCCAGTTACTTATGATTTTCAATGCTAATTAAAACCTCACTAGCTAGTGGGGAAGAACATCACAGCCAATTCAAATAGCTTCTGTTAAAAACTTTCCTTCTGTTTATTTTTTCCACTTGCCCACTTCAATTTTATACACATATCAGTTAAAAACACCCTTAATTACAAAAGTGTCCAGCTATAAAACTACAGGACAAACAAACAAAGCCATTTACATGTAGCAGCTTGTAATAAAAGTGCAAAGGCCAGGAAATACATTATTTGGCTTTATTAAGGAAAAAGAAAGTCATTTATTTAGCAGTAGAGCTCTGAAGTGCTACTCAGGTATCCAGGTGCGCTGGGGTATGGCTGTGCTCTCAGCTCGCCTTCTATCTGAGCTCTTCCTCAACTCATATCAGATCTGGACACTGATGCATATCTAATGAGGATATTTTTAACCTCAATACACCAGCCTTCAAACTTCTGCTAAGCAACTGCTTCAGCTCGAAGGCTTTCCTGAGAAGGGCAACCCAAACCCGGTGTCTTTAGCCTCTTGTTCACGTGCGCTGGATGTCTGGGATGCAGGCAGATGTTGGAGGGTCAGCTTCTCATGAGCCCTGGGAGGATGATGGGGGGACCAGGGCACCAGGCGCAGCCTCGCTGGCCACAGCTGCACACAAGTGAGGTCTGGGTCTGGTGTCAACCCAGTGATGGACATGCTGCAGCAATGAAACACGGGTGTCTGCACTCTTGGGCTTGCTTGCAAACCTAAATGGTTTGTTGTGTTTCCTCAAGGTGTCAAAACCCTTGAGACCCTAGAGAAGACCCTCACAGAAAACTTGTCAAACCCCACAAAATTAAAAGGGGGGACCGCAACCCTTAAAGCGACATTAACACACAAGGGAACAGGATCACAGACTTATTTTGGGTGGACAGGACCTCTGCGGGTCATGTGGTCCAACTCCTGCTCAAAGCAGGGCCGACTTTGAAGTCCAGCTCTGTCAGAGCAGGTTGCTCAGGGCCATGTCCTGTCAAATTCTGAGTATCTCCAAGGACAGAGGCTCCACAACCTCTCTGGGCAATCTGTGCCAGTGTCAGACCATCTTTGTGGTGAGATCTTCTTCCCTAATATCCAAATAGATTTTTCAGAGTGTTGCTACTTGTGTCATTCTTTCACCATGCACCTCTGAGAAAAGTAAAAATAGCAAGATAAATAATAATAAAAAAAATCAAAGTAATAATACATAAGAATAAACACAAAATAAAATAATTCAGACAATCTGTTTACTACCTGGAAACTTTCTATTTAAAGAGAAATGTCCCTGAGTGGCTGTTATCACTGCAGTGATACACTGTCTCGGAACAGTGCAGCAATATTTACATTCACCCTACTAAAGAAGATGTCAAAACTGTGAAGTGTGAGATCAGTTAAGAAATAACATAGGAGATTACAGTCGATCACAACAGATAATTAATTTTATTTCCAAGAGTGACAGCTGCCTTCAGTCCAGGGGTATGCTTAGCGTTTTGAGAAATTGATTTCAAAACCTGAATATATTTATTCTAAAAATTGATCTCAAGCTGCAGTTTTTTGGACATCTTAATCGTAATTCATTCAGACTTGTAAACCACTCTCAGCTCCTTGAATAGAAAACAGGCTCCATGAATTACCCCCAGAACTGACAATATCTCCAGGGGACCTGAGGATAGAGGTGGTTGTTGATGCTTCGGAAGTTAGCTGGGATGGATCTAGCCCTGGTCACCACCTTGTTGATCCATGTGGGGAGAAGGGAAATGGGAGCACAGCCCTGCTTATTGTGGTGTGCTGCCTAAGGCCATCAGGGTACATCAGTTATGGTCTTCATGATGTGTCAGAAATAAAACAGGGGTAAAAACCTCAGGTTCCCCTGGGACAAGAATTGTTGTTTTTTCTGCAAAAAGAAAAAATGGAAAACTATTTGGGCTTAATTCAAAAATTTGGTTCATTGCAAAATGTAATCTTTGGATCGAGGTTATTCACTGCTGTATTTAACAGGTTTTGAGGTTTTTTTGTTTGTTTTTAAACTTTGGTCAAATTTGAAACAATGAATGCTATTTTGAAAAAAAAAAAAAAACAAAACAACTTTATCCTTTTTTTCCCAGCCAAAATTCAATTAGCCAAATTCAACTTGAATTCGTTTTTGCTCTTCTGAAAAAAATTTATGCCTTGTCAAAAAGAAATATTGCCTGGCTGACAAGGAAAGCCCAAGGAAAGTGGAACATATGGAATGGACATCCTATAAGAAGATCGTTTTCTGAGGTGTTTTTGGAGAGGTGGGATAACTAGTGGATATGTATGGGGAGCCTCCATTTGCATGGGGAACCGTCAGCTGTGGATAAAGACTGAGGCCAAATGTCTGAGGAAAAGTCAAAGCTTGTTTTACTTGTCAAGAAAATAAAAAACTAGCAAGTGTTGTATAGGTGTTTGTGACTTGGGGAAGCTGTGGAGGGACTCCAAGAGGGTGGGAAGTGTGGCCGAATTGACCAGAAACAGGCAGTAGCAGGTGCCAGTTGAGTGCAGGCTGCAGGAGATGCAAGGTGGGCAGTGAAGCCAGCTGGGCAGGGGAAAGCGCACAAGACTGCTGGTTACTGCTGAGGGTAACACTGACATCTCATGTGTGGGACACGATGCTGACAGTGGGTCTGGACTAGTGTTTCTGCACTGTCCCAGACTCCCTGAATGTCATCTTCAGGGAAGCACCCTGATTGACCCACCAGGAGTAGTGAGTCTCTAACTGAGAGAGGTCTAACCACACAGGTCTATGAAGCCCAGGTGCTCTTTAGCGCATCAGGGTGAGCTGGTAGGGTTGTTTTGGCACAGAATGGGTTATTCAGACCACCAGGGAGGGTGGTAGAAGCATTTTGGTATGCAGGGTCCTTCAGACCATTGGGTGAGACCTTCAGGAAGAGTTTTGCAGCAAGAGGTAGCCTGGGGTCAACAGCTGTTTAAGCACTGTGACAGATCTTGCTGATGATTTCCTTGAGACATCGTTCTCTGCTCTGGGGGGGTGGTAGTGGCCTTCCCTATTGTGTGGGTTGCTTTAAGGGTGAATTCCATAACAATTGTACTCTCATACTAATAGGGAGTCATCCTGGGGGATGACCTGCTGGAGAAGGGCTCAGTGGAGAAGGACCTGGGGGTCCTGGTTGATGACCGGTTGACCATGAGCCAGCAGTGTGCCTCGGGGGCTAAGAGAGCCAATGGGATCCTGGGGTGCATCCGGAGGAGTGTAGCCAGCAGGTCAAAGGAGGTGATCCTCCCCCTCTACTCTGCCCTGGTCAGGCCCCACCTGGAGTATTGTGTCCAGTTCTGGGCTCCTCGGTATAAAAAGGACAGGGATCTCCTGGAGAGAGTCCAAAGAAGGGCTACGAAGATGATTAAGGGCCTGGAGCATCTCCCCTATGAGGAAAGGCTGAGTAAGTTGGGACTGTTCAGCCTTGAGAAGAGAAGACTAAGGGGGGACCTAATTGGAGTTTATAATTACGTGAAGCAGGGGATGCAGGGGGAATCAGCCAGCCCCTTTTCAGTGGTCTGTGGGGATAGGACAAGGGGCAATGGCTGCAAGCTGGAACACAGGAAGTTCCGCACCAACATGCGGAAAAACTTCTTCACAGTGAGGGTGACAGAGCACTGGAATAGGCTGCCCAGGGAGGTGGTGGAGTCTCCTTCACTGGAGATATTCAAGCCCCGCCTGGACGCCTCCCTCAGTGCTATGTCCTAGGGAGCCTGCTTTGGCAGGGGGGTTGGACCCGATGATCTCTCGAGGTCCCTTCCAACCCCTACAATTCTATGAATTCTATGATTCTATGATTCATACAGGTTCCTTTGACAACAGAAAGATGTTATGTCAAAGCTACAGAACACTTTGGGGTGCACTTGAGAAACTGTGTGGTTTTGCTCAAGATAGATTTGAAGATAAAAAAGACAATGGAGAGGGCTACCTTTTGCAGAGAGATATACTTGTCATGAAAGGTATGGAAAACAAGCATGCCCTGACGTTCACAGTGCATACACAGGCTCCCAGCCGAACAGAGGTCCACAGGAATGACAGATATATTTTGCAGCATGTTACGTGCAATTAATTTACATTTTGTTTTTCTCTCCTTCTTGCCTACTTTTTTTTTTTTTTTTTTTTTTTTTTAACATTACCCATAACTATTCTATGTGGTAGTTTAGAAAGAACTACAAACTTGCACTTTCCAGCAGCCTGAATTTATAAACTGTCACAGTTTATACATTGTTGGCCAAGAAATGTCTGGTTCTTCAGAGTTTTTTAGTCTTTTGTTATATTCAAAATGATGAATTTGTGAATATTCTGAAGGGGAGTAGGATGAACAAGTTGGCAATTAACTATTAAATAAAGGTACGTTTGAAGGAGAGCCGGACTGGAAAGGAGTTTGTATTAGACAGTATCCTCAAGAAAAAAGTTCACTTGTATTTCACTTCATTCTGTTTAGATATTTTTGGATGGATTATAATTGTCGTTCTCATAAAAGAGTTTCTCTTAGTAAAAGGCTCTGGGTCAAGTTGTTAATATCAACTGTGTGGTGATGGCCAACTTCTGTAGAAATATGAAAGTCGGAAATTCAATGGAAAGAAAACATTTCTTCTGTTCCAGGATGTGGGCAAACGCTTATGGGTGAAATAGAGAAGAAGGGCAAGAAATGTATATACATTTTTTGGCCTGTTCCTCCAATATATCCATTGATTTATGTCAGGAAGGCAGCAGAATATGTTCCCATGACTTTACAAGCTCACATGGGAAAAGGAGAACATTTTCATTTAAATTAAAATGATAGAATTAACCCTACTTGGAGAGGGTTTAATGATATTGCAACCACTGAAGTGTGAGCAGAGGTAAGAGTCACACAGGTGAGACCTTTGCACACTTTTTTTTTAAATTTCAGTTTGGATGCTGTGTTGGACACAGAAGCTGCATGTTTTAATATTGGTAGTGTCTGGCTCCAAACCAAGACACGTCTGTGAGCCTGCTCATCTCTCACGCAGATCAGGATGTGTAACATTACCCTGACAGATGCAGGAAGAAATATATCTTGGAGTAATTTTTAAAATTTTCCACAAAGAAATTGAGTTGTTTTGAAAATGAATGTGACCTAAATACAGAGCCCTTCAGAGATGGATGTCTTCAGAGGCCAAAGACAGGCCAGGCAGCTACTTGCTAGGTGAATCTCCACCTGCTGCAGGTGATTTGCAGAGAAAGGGGAAAGACCTACCTTTTGTTTTAAAAGGTACTTCTGGTGCTCCTGTGCCACATGTCTGACTTCACAGCTTCACAGTGGCCATTTGAGTTGATCTTGGACTGGGAGACAGTCTATATTATGTCTAGGACAACTGGGCATACCCCAACAAAAATAGCTCTTACACGTTTTTAAAGTGTTTTACTAGAGGGCAGGGGATTTGAAGGAGGGAGAAGGGTTGATTTCGTCCAGAGAAATGCTCTTTTACAGCCTGCAGCCAGCTGGATGCTTGATGAGCTGCTTCAAATTGGAAAAGAGGGAATAAAATAATTATCCTTCCCTAAAAATTAAGGGCCCTAAATTGATTTCACTTAACTTCCAGCCTAAATGGAGTGACTTATGATTTACAGCAAGGTGAGATCAGAATCAGGCCTGAGATCTTGGGGCTTTTTTGTAGAAGCTATTTTCATCTCTAGATGTCATGGACCTTTCTGGGTCCCATCTGTTCAGGGGTGTCTGCAGCATTACTCCACAGACAGGGTATTTTTCTGGGCAGAGATTTCATTCCACTGATCATTCACCAGCCTTAGTGATACTGAACTTACACAGTCTATTTGACTCCATATTTTGGGGTAAGATGGCTAGCGTGTGCTTTTCTATGACCTTTAAAAAAGATTTTCAGAGGTAGTGCTTGCTAAAAGAGACAGATTTCCGGTCCTGAAAAGCAACTTGGTCTGTTACAACACATTGCTATAGATCTGGAAGTTTTCTTTATGTTGCTGTCATGTCTGAGGTTTGATGCAGAAAGGACAATTTGTAGAGAAAAAAGATAAATTGATCATCAGTTTTTCTGCCTCTTCACTGAGACTGCTGACTTGTGCTTTAGTTCCAGCAGCTCTTCACTGGTAGCTGGTGTCCCACTGGAAACAAATGTCCTTTGGGAGGTATGATCTGCCCAGAACAAAATCATCTCAAGTAGTCATTCCACAAATATCTTTCAGGAGGTGCTTCTCCAGTCAGATTTATGTGTCTGCGACATCTCTTTCCTTCACGTTGGATGAAGGAAATGCAGTGCAGTAGGGCTGTACTGGGGAGTGAAATGCCTGAGAGCACATTGGAGAGGTCAGCAGAGATGCAGGGGTAGAGGGATGCCTGTGACTGCTAACTGAGGTCCTTTGGAAAATGTTGTTTTTTTTTTTTTTTTTTCTCCCTATCACACAGCTTTTACAGAAAGCAATCAGAGCAGACAATTTCATCACAACAGCTGCGAGTCAATGTATCACATTAATGTTTATAGCTGCCTCTCCTCAAATATCTATGCAGCTTACGGTGGTTAAAGTACAGCTCCAATCTGTGACAGTTAAGGTACTTAATAATGTATGGGCCCACCCTGAGGAGAGGGTTGTCATCGCCTGGAAGTTTTTGTGTGCATTCCCACCCCTCTGGGATCAGCTGACAGACCACTCTCTGCCGATGAGAGCTGGAGACTCTCATTTGCCCAGAGATGCAAATGAGCAGCTGAGGGTTTAGTTGCTTAAGGAGAAAACAAGGTAGAATTGAAGTACTTGAATCCCAGTTGTAGATCCTCAGAACTTGTACCCTGTTCTTTAACATTAGAAGTACTATTGTTGTTACTATGGATTTTCACCAGTGTGTCCCAGAGTGGTGCTGCTGTGTTTGCCCAGAGCTGCTCTCCTCTTGTCAGGGCTGGGTGGTGTGGGGCCTCTTTCACCACTCAATACAGGAGTTGTTCCTCTAGCTGTTAAGAGGACCATGGTCTGATGGGTGTGCTGGGAGGATGCACGGTTCATTTCCACTGGCCCTGAAGGGGTCTGTGCATACAGCTTCTATCTCTCAGTACAGCAGCACCATCTCTGTCGGTGCAGGAGGCCATCCACGAGTGTCCTCCGCCTCCCCTGATCAGGCTGTGGGAAAAAATGCAAGGGTTGAGCCACAGAAGGAGGGTGCTTCTCACTGCAGCCTGGGGATTAGATCTCCCAGTTGGAGGGAGGTTCAGGGTTCTGGGGTGACTTACTCTTTTGGCATTACGTGATTATGGATAAAATATATGAACTCTTTGGGAAGGGGGAGCACACTCTGAATGCTTCTGTATTTGTTTTTAGCATCAGCCATTGGAGGCGTCTATGGGTGGGATTAATCTCCTCTAACTGCAGATGTCTACGTCTGAGTAGAGCAGAGGTGGATATAGATATTGCCTGACACTGTGATGAGATTTGCCAGATGCGTTGGGTGACATGCACCATTATGCCCATGCACAGATCAGAGTAAGTGAGGAGAAACAGGCCTTCCCTGTATTTCTGTTCTCTGCTCGTTTCTGGATAATTGCCAGGTATGTTCACGCAATTAATTCCGACTTAATGCAGTGGAGCAGCCTCCTTTAGCCTAACAACCACCTCACCCTTCAGTAAAAAAAAGAAAAAACAAAAAACCTACTGCCATCTTGTGTCCCACTGGTGTTTACCAATTGGAAGGGGAAGAGGGAGAGAGAAAGAAAGTATTCAATACTTAGATACCCAATACGATGCTGTTTTACCAAAACCTGTACTTTTAATAAACAGGTTCATCAAAAGAATTTGGGACCCTGAGGATGATCCTCATGGGACCTGACAGCAGTAGGGAGCCAGATCTGACCTTTATCTCCTGGCAAACACTAGTACACTCACTGGTTGCATGGAAAACTGTGACTATTTTGCTTTGCAAGCACACTGTTTTGCAATGGTTTTGCAGACTACTTCCAACTGTGGTGCTCATCCCTGTCATCTGTGGGCTGCAGATCGAGTGACAGCACAGCAAAGGACTTATTTTTTGAAAGCAGGCATTCCAGAGTTGATCTGGATGAAATTTTGTGTTGCTTTTTCCAGCTGAAAATGCACTTTTGAGTCATTAAAATTTTCTGAGAGGGAGAGGAGAAAAACAATCAAAATATTTTGACTTGATATTTGAAAAAAAAAATTGTTTGTTTTGATATTTCTATTTTTGGAAGCTGACCTAGCCTTAATTAAAAAATAATGAGGTACTTCCCTTTCCTCTCTCTGCTCACCAGGAAAACAAAAGGCTTTGTATTTACTTTGGTTTGAAATAAACCTTTTGTTAGATTGAAGTTTTGAAGTGCTTTGTTTTGGGTGGGGACACTGAAAATTATTTGGTTTTGGTCAACCTCAAACAATTTTTTGACCAGTGAGATGAAAAAAAGTAATTATTTGCTTAGTACTTGTCATGAGTTTGAGTCCTGATGCTGCAAGCATGAAAAAAAAGTGTTCTACGTTGTGTTTAGGCTGGACATGAATGTCTTCTGTGGCAACTTAACTAAACCGCTCCTACGAAGGAAGACCACTTGTTGAACAGTTGTGGGAAATCAGACAGAGCTGTACACAGTAAGAATAAGCCTATCATTCCCTTTGAGATTTTTGAGGTCTATAGCCTGAGGCAGCCTTGGGAGATCCTCCGTTGGGTGTCAGATGTACGGGCAATACCCACTGGGACTGACCCCAGCCTGACAAACAAACCAACCCCAGCCAGTCATAGAGAAAGTGAGCAGACCTACTCAACATTGACGAGCATGGGATTCAGATGCAGGGATTAATTTGCCTTTCGGCTAGAGGCTGCTGTGAAAGCAATTTTAGGGAGCTTTCTGGTGAAGGTCATACAATAAGGTTTTGCCTCTCGTGTTCAGTCATAATTCTGGCTATGGTAGGCAACGATGAATTTTGAGATTGAGGGTGTATGGGCCATGTTCTTCTTTGGAAAGGTGTCTCAATGGTCTTGCTTTAACTCATAAACTTGGCTCATCACAGACAAATTTGCTACACACCTGCGTTTCCTATGACTTCAAGATGTCGTGAAGCAACAGGAAATAAGCATAACATGTACAAATGGCGATTGGAAGAAAAGCTGAAGAAATACAGGGGTCCCAGGTTTGTTAACGCTAAACTACAACTGGTGCAGCATGCGTGGTGTTGGAGACAGCTGAGTTATCCCTGAAGAATTAATGCACAAAAATGCCTGTGGATTGTCATGCTATACATATGTTCAGCATCAATATTTAAAGCTGAGATAGTAAAAACATTTTGCAGAACTGCACAGATGGAAAGAAGGGAAAATTGATCATTGCATTTTGATTCGAAATACTTGTAACCCGAAACACGATGGTACAGCTTCTAATCTGGTATGGCTTGGCACCGCCTATCTGCTTTATGCTGCAGGCTCAGACTTGTCTTTTAAATCACAGCCAGATCGTCAGAAATGCTCGCCACTGACGTGCCAAGATTTCACGCTTGGTGCCCCGCTCACCTGACGCTTGCCCACGGGACGCGCCGGGTGATGTGCTAACCCCTTCGGCTGTCTCCTGCCACCCCGCACCATCCATCTGCAGCCCCTGTCTCCATCTGCCTCTGAAGTCAGTCCCTGTCTGCCTGTGACCTCTTTACAGCACACTAGCAGAATTTAAGACAGGTGAGGACTTTGTCTTAGCTATTTATGGCTTAAGTGGGGGGAAGATGTGAGAATTTTCTTTTTTTGAATGTCAGTTGTCCCAAACGGCTGCAGATGTGTAAATAGATGTAAGTGTTCCACTTCCTTAGGAGTCTGTTTTCTTCCACAGATTTGGCTTTCTCGCTGCAGAGCAGTCCGTGCCTTTGGAGAAAGTTGGATTTCCAGCTTCTAGGGAAGTTATAAATCTTGGCAACACATATCACAGTGTTTTCAGAAAGATAAAAATCTGCTCTTTCCACAGGTGATTTTCTGTAACCCGTCAGTTCTGCACTTTATTGAATAACTTGGTACTAAAAGCCAACATGCAGTTATTTTGAAACATTGCTATTAAATGGGGACCTTTGAGCCCTTCAAAGCCACAGGTGAGGTAGAATGCCCTCTTTTTCAGGCTAAAATCATTAGAAATATAGATTGAAAAAACTCAATTCTAAGTAAATGTCAGATATCACCTAATTTCTCCCATGAAGAAATTCCTTTGCTTTCCTGTTAATTCAGTGCATGCCGCAGTGTGAGGTGTACCTCTTTAACCCCTTTGCTGTCTTGTGCCATTGTAACGTTTATGGGCTCCTTTGAAGAATTACATCTCACTAAGGTATCAGCACTTTAATTTGAAACATACCTGTAATTAGACATATATGGGACATGCAGTTACTCAGCACCCTGTAACTGCTATACTGTTTAGCAGTCAAATGGTTAAACTTATTCAAAGGAGCTGGCAAGCTTCATGTGGCAAATTCACTGGAAATATATTTATTTTTACTGTGGAACCAGGCCTGCAGAAAATGTCTTGAGAGAATCTACTTGTGAAAACCTGGATTAATACCGGAGAAAAATAAAACAAGAGTGAGAGTATGAATCAGGCTCCTAAATTTTGTTAGAGCACAATGGCTGTAAATTAGATAAATACCTCAGCTTCATCAGAGCAAACTTTCAAACCGTCACAGGCTTATCCAGAATGTCATTAAAACATTTACTACAAATTTAAATGCAAAAGAAATGAAATTGGCATTTCTGAGCACCTTTGAAGCACAAGGTGCAGGGGTGTGCAGGGGATGGTGCTGCTGCCTCCTACTCCCCTCC
>KL257415.1:12200-38878 GCA_000699545.1 Podiceps cristatus | reverse complement strand
CCCCCCCCCAGGACTCTCCTCTTTGTCCAGTGATGGACAAAACCTTCAGCAAAGCTGAGAAAACAAGCAAATCCTGGGATGGGATCACCAAACCTCACACCTGGTTCAGCTGCTCAGCTGTGACCCTCCAGCCCATGGTGTCCTGCTGCACGGTGCCACCAAGCCCTGTGGCACCAGGGCCCCCGCACAGATCCCCTCCGTGGCATGGACAGTCTTGGACAGTCACTGCTTACAAACCTCCCCCTTCTCCTTCCATTTTACCTGCAGGTTTTCTGCAGCCACAGGTTAATTTGCTCAGTTTTACAGCCAGTATCTAAGTAAGTTTAAAAGATCAAAATCTCTCTGCCCATTGTTTTAAGCGCTTCTGATAGTCAAGTTTGGTCCTGCTTTCCGGTTCAAGGACCTAAATGTCACCCTTAATTATGGCAGATATTAATTTAACAGGAACAGATGTTTAATCATCTCAGGGTCTTCCTCCCTTGTGGGGGTGTGTGTGTTATGCAGCAGGCCCATCTGATTCCCCACTTCTTGGGTGTGCTTACAGCAAAAGCACAGGCTCACTTGCTTCTGGATGCACCACACTATGCCCAAGCAAACCTCATCTTCTCTCAGTTTCAGTGAGACAAAAAAAGAGCAAATAAACCAAGTAAACCATCACTGGGGCATGACACTCATCCCAGACCCCTGACTGCCTTTATTTGTCTCATCAGAGAAGTGATGGCTGTTCATGATCTTATATGAGCACAGGAGGAAGGGTGAGGAGTGCAGGATTTTGTGTGCTGATGCAGTGCTCTTACAGGAACCCCAGGGTTTTCAAATGAGAAAGTGCTTAGAGGCGGTTTATGTAGCCAAAAATGAGGTGGTAAATGGTTGTACTGGGGCCAATATGGGGGCAAGTTGGCGTGCCTATTTATAGGGCTGCAGTGCTGTCAAGCTATTTGATACATCTGTGGTTCTGTGTGGGAAAGCCCATGAGAGGTTTGGGTGAAAACGTGAAGCTCTTAAGGATTTTAATATGATTTGTACTGCCATTTAATTTTTAATAAAACTTTGAATAAAGTTGTGATTAAATGGCCTTCATGAGTGGAAGATTCCACTTCAACATAAAATGCGAGAGTTCCCAGAATGGGCTAAGATAGGTTTTATAATATCGAGGTATGCACCTCTCTCTCAAATACATTGGATAATGGATTCTATCAAAATGGAAAAAAGGAAGGTATAGATTTAAAAAAAAAATAAAATCTGCTGTGTAGTCAGTAGTTCCACATTTTGGAAGAAATTGCTGAGCTTCTGGCATCCTTAAATAATACCCTTTTCACATGATAGTTACACTGCTCCAAAGACAGTATAATAAACCATGCCAAAAATTCTTCTGTTTCGTTTGCATGAAATTGAACTGACAGATATACCTGTCTATGTTACGTCCAAGAAAATGTCTTGTTAGAAACGTGTGAAAATATATTATATGACAGATGCTGAAAATGTTTCAGATACAGCAATAAATTGATTGTGGTTTCTGGACCAGATGTGAACTCTGTTTAAAATTCATCATGCTGGTCTCTATTCTAGCTCTGCACTTAAATAAATGCAGAGAAGTGGCTTTGCTTTTCAATGAAACCCATTATAAGAATAGAAGAGCTTCTTTCCATCTAATAGAGAATAGCCGTGACAGTAAGGCTGCCTCTGCGGAACAAGTATTAAAAGCACAAACTGAACTAAGAGAGAGCTGTGCCAGGTCTCAGTTTTTGCCTTATTAATGTGCATGAAAATGCTTGGCATGCTGAAGCCACTGCAACCAAGAAGACTGTGATGTGCATTATTTTCAGTTTAGAGGGAGATTCACTGCCATAAAGCAACTGAGGAGGGAAAAAAACATGGGTTTTCAAGAAACAGTGTTGTTAAAGGGGAAAGAGCCAGTTGCAAAGGGGAAAGGGCCAGTTGCAAAGGTGCTGCAGACATGACTGGGTGGCGAGTATCAGTCTGCGTTTCCCAAGCCTGTTATTTTGAAGCCACGTGTTCCCTTTCCCTGCAAGGGAGCAGGCTGAGAGCCAGACCCGCTTTTTGGCATATGGCTCAGGAGCTGCACAGCCCGGGCTGGGCGATCCGAACTGCTGAAGTCAGGTGCTCAGGCTGCCCCTTCAATCCACAGGCACCTCTGAAAACCAGCCCAGAAAGACAGATGTGCCGAGGCTGGAAAGAGGGAAAAGGAAAGGGGGCAAACGGGTGTTGGTGAGCATTTCCAGCCACCTCCCAGCTCCGGCACCTGGCTCTGAGCGGCATGTTCGACACCTCTGACTCCATGTCTCTGAATCCCCTTCTGGCATGAGGATAGCAAGGACCTTTTTCTCCAGAGCTGAGGGAGCAGAGCTTGCCCATTTTTTTTTTTTTTTTTTTTTTTTTAAATTTTTTTTTTGTGTGTTAGTGACCTGGCCTAAGAAGGAGAAAGACCCCAGGGGAAAGGAGAACCTGTTTGCTCCCCTTTTTTGCCAGTCCCTGTTAGGGGACGGGTGGTTTTGCTCAGGGCTGGTTGTGCCTGTGTCCTCCTTGGTCTATGACTTTATTTTAACTTGCAGTACAACAAACCTCTTGTGGTCTATCAGGAGGGTTGTGTATCTTTGCAATGACAAGTGTTATGACCATAATGTAGGTTTTATGACTGCTCCTCTAGATCTGCTAATTGCAGTCAAGGGTTTCTTTGCCATTCACTCACAGATAATCTCTTCCCTCTCCCCTCTTTCTAAAGGAAAAACAGTTAATTTATTCCCCTACCCCAAAGGAGCATCCACAAGGAGGGGAGAAATGACACTTATGGGTATCTTCCAATATGTCTCTCCTCTGGTTTAAAGGATATTTGAGGCTGTCATTTGATATACAATTAAAGATGTATGAATTCCTCTCTGATGTCAGACGAGGCTTTCTTAGAGTAAAGCAGCTCTTCATACATGCTATATCTAGCCCTCACTAGCACAATACCCTGTATTAGAGAAATATTTAGGCTCGACAAACACCATCAATGGTGATTACATGTGAATTTTACTACTGTCTCCAGCCTTTTTACCTTTAGAGCTTGACATTGAAAAATATTCCCCAAAATATGCAAAAACTCCCTATTCCAAAAGATCTCTAGTTGTGATAGGTTGAGTCAGAACTGTTTAATTTATATATGTGTGCGGAAATTTCTTTCCTGATACATACTTGCAACTCCTCTACATAATCACATCCACCCTCTTATCCTCCAGTAAATTCTAGTTGTCTGAGCTGTCTGTCCATTAACACTCCTAATACTGGGCTGCCTCTTTGTTAAGTATGTGCATAGTACTCAAACCCAGCAAAAACCCCGTCCTGCTATGGATGTAGCTTCTGTCCTTTCTGTAACTTATAATCATATTGCAAGCCAGAATCCCTGATTAAATTACAGTTGTTATGTGGGTTGGACTGGAGGGGTTTCTGAGTTTTCTGCTTGTTAAGTACACTGTTAACACAGTCAGTTTACTTTGTTGAATGTCATGAATCTTGTCATGGGCCTATAACCTTTCAAGGTTATAAGACTGAAAATATTAAATATATTTATTTATATGTAAGACTGAATATATAAAATTTATAATATTTATCAATCTATATCATATATAATATACATAAAAGCTGAATATATATATTCAGCCTATAACTGTCAAAAGTTATTAGGCTGAAAATATTTGTTAAAATGAATACTTTTGGCAGTTCTTATGTTTGACTTGGGATATGAGAATCTTTAAAGTTCATTTGCCCTGGCTTCTTTCAGAAATTGTTTTTTATTAAAAACATAGCAACAAATAAACAAAAGTTAAATAGGAGTTTCTCAGAAGTTCACAAAAGCCGGGAGTTGGGTCTTCAGGAACAGCAATGCATACTGCAAAACTCATGCTAAAATCATGTTATTTGGTGAGATTTTTTTCCTGGTTATGAAAAGTTAGCTATAAACCCATCCACAAAAACCACCACTGCCCAGAATAGGATTTAAGTCATGATTGATCAAATGTGAGGCCAAGAAGCCTGGCCATCTTCTGATTTAACAAAAACAAATGCTTTCAAAATTGAGACTGAAACTCAGCCCCTAAACAGTCCTTTACACACCCTGCTTCATCCAAACAGTCCTGAAGAGGGTTAGTTGTAATGGAAATGCTGACATAAGCTTAGCTGTAGTGATGCTGTAAGACACTGTTATGTTAATATAAGCATTACACTCTAAGAAAACATACTGAGTTAGTGATACATATTTTTCTCTTGAACAAAATTGCCACAGGAACAAAGGTCATATGCCACGTGGATGCCAATGTTTATAAGTGACGTACATGTATGGCACTTCACAATGACACACAACCTTTTAGTAAAAATAAGCCCTTATTGAAAAATAACCATCGACTTGTTGGTGGGCCCTCTTTGGGTTGGCAAAGCCTGCTGTTGTTCTGCCTTTTCTTTGCAAACACTGCTCATTTTTTCTTGGATGAGATAATGACTGCTATCAGCAACAACACAGATGGGCACAAACTGCTCATAGGGACAGGGAATCCCCTGGAGCCCGGTCCCTTTTTGCAAGTTAGTAATTTCTGTGCCTCTATGGATGTTAAGGTTAAGAGCTTCTGGTTGCTGCCCAGGGTGTGGGGATGTTAAACACTGAACTCAGCTCCATGGCACCCTTTCCAAAGGGAAATCTGGCTATTTCTCTGCCCACTCTTGATGCTGAAAAATCCCCTCACAGCACATGTGGAAGTTTCCTTTTGTACACATCTTTTTGTGGGCTAAAGAAAAATGCAGATGTTGCCCTTTTCTATACTGGTGCCTTCAGTAGGATTCTTTACTATCTTTGTTGCTTTTTTTTTTTTCCTCTTGCTTTCAGAAAGATGGCTTGTTAGGCTTTTTTTGTCCAAGTACTTTTATCTCTCTTCTTTGGAAAACAATGTAAGGGTTTGCTCAACTCCAGCATCATACACTACAACCCCAAAATGCTATTCCTGATCTGATGATGCCTCTCAGTACCCTGTGGAGCTGGGCTACAGTGAGACTTAACATCTCGCAGTCTTTCTAGGCTTCAACCAGCCTTATACCAAACACAATCATGAGATTTCAGGAATGTGGAACACTAGGCCAAAGCCTGGGACTTTGGGATAGACTGTCTCCCTCCAGTTGTAGATGAAGCTTTCAAAAAAGCAAGAAGAAACAAGACACTCCATTCATGTGATTGCAGTCATCCTTGAGTGAATCACAAATCCATGAACTCGAAGCTGCGTGTGTGAGGAGGCACTCCTGAATCTTGTGGTGATGTCCTAACACCCTCATGCAATCACAAAGTCAACAGGGCATGTGCCAGAAGCGTGAGGCAACCAGGTATGGTCTGCAGTTCTGTCTGAGCGGCTCTGAACCCAGTTCTCCAGCCCCAATGAGCCTATTCACCATCATATATCCTGGAGAGAGAGAGACTCTCTTGGTCTCTCCCAGGGACAAACTGGCTTTGACTGGTGGGTCATGCCCATAATGCCCTGAGGAAGGTTTCTGAGACACTCTTGTATAAGGGGTGGGGAAGTGGGGATTTAAATCTCTTCAGAAAAGAGGAAAAAGAAGTGAATTTGGATCACTCATATCCTGGGCTCCTCGAGTGCTAGGCTACAGGATAAGGAAGGGATAGGACCCGCCTGGCTTTTTGTTCCCTTTAGTTTTTGTTCCAGTGGCTGAAAATGAAACCGTGAGATATGAAACAGAAGTGAAGGACACTTTTCAGTTCCCCCTCATGCCTTTGTGCCTCAGGAAAATGATTTAGGTTGATCCGAGCTGAAGTTTTGAAAACCTTTTTCTGGTTCGTCAGCCAAGCCTGAATGTTGGCCACTTGCACCGCTCTTGCTCCACGAGCGAGAGTGCTTCCTGGGGACTGGCTGACGGCAGCCCCGCGTGAGCGCTGCCAAGTGCACCAGCGGTAGGCCTCTCTAGAACAGATTGAATTCTTGACCTCTGAGTATGCTATTTCTAGCCACATCGGTGTCCTCTCTTCAGCAGCTCAATTAAAACAAAAGCAAACATGGGTTTCGGTAGAAAGGGCAAGTTACTGATGTTAGCTTGCGTGGAGGTAATGGGACACAGGGTCCTGGTTTGTGGATGTTTTTATGGTTTTGGAGGTTGCTTGAAGCCTTGCAGGAGAAGGTCCTTCCAGCTCACCCCATGGCCTGGGATGTACCACCACACACTGGTGTAAAACCTGCCTGGAGTACAGCTCTGACCCATCACCACGGTGTCCCAGCCCCATCCAGCTGGTGCTGGATAAGGTGATTACCTCTGTCCCATGTGGCTCCCTCCTCCTCTCCTCAGGGACATGGAGTGGGGGTCGTGACAATCTCTCAGATGGAGCCACAGTTTTACCAGTTTCTGTCTTCTTTCATCAACATTGCTTTGGGTTTTTGTTAGTAAAAGGAGCCAAACTAGTGTGTACTCACTTACGGAGCCACTGGTAATGAGATTTATCAAGCCCCTTAGTTTTTTGGGGAATCTGTTGCACACTTTGAGATCTGCTTGTAGGAAACCTCTGAGCCCAGGAGAGTTTTTGCCCTGTTGTGGGTGGTTTTAATATGTCAGGAGTGCACTTGTCAACCACACTTCTTCCTACAGTTTTAGGTGAACTTTTAGATGTCACAGTCTGTGACCACTGGGAGCCTCAAAGACGAAACCTGAGTCTGTGAACTTGAATCTTTTGGGACGGCAGAGTCGAAGGTGAAGAAGGGATTTAATATGGTTTGGTAATGAGTGCTGTTGAGGAAGATTTTACTCAGTGTTTTGAGCAGGAGTTTTGAAAGGGCTGACAGCTTCATGTCTGTGTGGATTGCTTTGCTGAGGTCTTGCTACAAAATGATGAAGGAATGAGTAACCTGTGCCAAAACACTGTTAGCCAGGATGTCCTGGGCAAACAGAGATTTTTAGAAAGTGTTATTTATAAAAGTTAGCAAGTGAAACCATTGCATCAGTGAGGAATTCAACAGTGCTGTTAAATTACCAGAGTGAACTGACTAGTTGTACATGTGGGCATATCTTCAACTAAATGATACTAGGTGGGGCTGCAAACTCTCCAAAGTACTGTTATTTTCAGGCTAAACCTCAGATAACCTTCAGTCCTTTAAAAATATCTGTTGATGAAAATAAGTCCTCAGATAACCTTCATCCTTGGATAACCCATGTAAAATCAAAGGCAAGGGACTAATAGGAGAAAGGGGACTCGGAAATAAACTTTTCCTCATTGCCCACACATGTGAGCAACACACTGCTGCTGGGTAGTGGCTATTTTTACATAGAACCCATGTGTTATATGCATGCAAAAAGGGCGCTTTCCTTTGCTTAGCAGCATAGTTGTTGTCTTGCTCATTTAGCCAGGGGTACTGCTGGTTGTCTCATTACCTGTGGAGTTGTGGGTACTGCTGGCACTCACGTTCTTAATGTTGTCATCATCTAGGGGCCCACATATTCACCTGGGTAGGTCCCACACCATCCTTGGGCAGACCTAGGGAAGGTAAGAATAGAGGCTGAATAGTGCTCAGAAAAGTGCCCCGAAATGGTCTGAGTCCTTCTGAGAGGATTTCTGTCACAGCTATAGGGAACAGTGGTTTCTCCTAGCTGAAAATGGAGTTTTAAAATTTAGGTTTGGAGTGCCTTCTGCTATCTCAGGAGGTGTGAAAAAGGCATACCTCAAAAAAAAAAAAAAAAAGAGAAAAAAAGAAAAAAAGAGACCAATTTCTCAGTCCTCTTGCTAATCAAGGGTACTAAGGTACACAGCACTGCGCCTCCAGTTGTGGCCAAACTTCAGAGCAAGGGAAGAAATAAACCAGTCAGAAAACATACAGCCAGATGCACACTAGGGGGGAAATCCAATGCTTCCAGGTTTCTGCAGGTGAGCTGCTGAGGCCCTAACCTATGCAATTTGACTACAGTCATGGGATTGTTTGATAGCCCTTAATGAGTGAACATACTGTCCCTCAGGGTAAGTCTGCCGGCCACTTAGTGAACAGGGTCAGAAAGCACCTGTGCTGTTTGTGAACCTCCCTGCATGTGCATGGTCTTCTCTGTAAAGCAAGGAGATCATCCACAGCACTTGGCAAATAGTCCAACTAAGTGCAGGGGCACAGAGGTTTGATAAAGCAGTTTGCTGCCCCAGATAGTTCCTCTGGGTGGGATTTGGCAGCTCTACTAGGGGCTCAGAGTAAGGTTTGAATTCATTCATCTGACAATAGAAACCTGAGCCAAAGCTAACACAGAGGTTTATGCTCATTTACAGACCTCTGCAGACTAAAGGGTTCATAAAGGAGTTCACTGATACCTTGTTGACAATGGTGATGAAATACCCTGACTTGTCATCCTGGGAGATTTCAACACACACATCGACAAGACTGCAGATACAAAGTCCTACAACCTCACCTCCTGGCTTTCCTCCCAGACACTCTCCTGGTAAGTCTACACTGACATTTACAGCCAGCCTTGAAGGGTCCCCTTTACTGGGTCTGAGTGGCACGTGTTGCCCTAACAGCAAATTTCATTGGGCTGTGTGCAGGGTTTGATGAAGCTCCCTGCTTATGGGCAGTACCGGGTGGAGGTCAGCAGCCAGAGTATGGTTGTGCTGAGTTCCTCTGCCCGGTGCTGCAGAGAGGGTGGTAGCCATGATCAATGACGGAGCTGAGCTCCAGCAGTTCTCCTATCTTTTTCTGTGCTTGAGGGTCACAGTGTGAGTGTTTATTTGGTATAAGTTTACAATGACCTTAAGACTACTTCTTGCTATCAATCAGTGTTGATCAGCTTCTCTGATTTAATCCATGTGCTCTTTGATCTGCTTCATACTGAACATCAGTAATGTGGACCAACCCCAAAGGATGCCTTGAGCCTGGGGAAAGCAAAACATTTGGTTCCTACAAGTGGACCAAAGCAGGCTAGATCAGGCAAGGTTAGCAGAGGAGGTACCAAGCTGGCGCAGAGGAGTAGTAGCATGAAGGGATCCATAGGCATGTTAGTACTGGTGGGACTCAGAGGACCTCTAGCTTTTATCAGATTCTCTCCAAGCAGCTTCCCGGAGGAGAGCAGCATTGCACCAGTGGGCCAAGGTGCTGAGGACCTGGGATGCTCCTCCTGCCCTGCATGAGCCTCCCAAGGTCCTCACCCCAGTCCCCAAAGGCACCTCAGTCCCTCTACCTGCACAAAGCACCATGGGCTGCCGTCCTGTTGGGTTGTAGAGGAGGAGGGAGTGGGAAACCAGGAGCAGGAACCCGGACGACAGTGCTGGAAAAACAATATTTGTCATCGTGAATCCGGCTCCATCTTTGGTGTTGTGGCACGAGAGGTCAGGGAGCCTTCCTCAGCTACAACAGCAAAGCAGCAAACAGTTCCTTGTCATCTGTCAGGGATACCTCCAGCCAAAGCGGCCACAGGGAGCCGTGAGCAAGCATGCCACTGAGAACCACAAACAACGACTCAAGGGATTCACTAATGCCCCAACTGGGTGTCAAACCAAGAGTGGGTGAGGAGCGGTGGAGATTTGTAACTTTTTAAAATGCATTTTCTTTGCTTTCATATCACTTGCAAACTTTGGGAGATGTTTCTTGGCAAAAACACAAATTAAGCTCCTGCCCACGCTAACTCTTATAGATAAATTTGAGATTAAATCAAAACACTTAGCTACAGTTGGGTGGTTTTTGTTGTGTTTTTTTTTTTTTTTTTAACTCTGGAGTAACAAATTTGACCACAACATAGTGGGCATGATTTCCTTGTTTTAACTTCAGCAACCTGTTTCTTTTCTCCTGACTGTTTTGGTTTCCGAAAGAACAGCTAGAGTTTCTCGATGCTGTCCTGTTACTGTAGGAATAGCTACTGCACAGGACTGAACCTAGTTGCTGAAACAGTGATGAGGAAAATGTCCCTTTGCTTTCTGTTGACAGAGATAGCTTGTTGCTAGTCAATTAGGCCTTTGACATGATCGTCAGAACAAGGCTGTTAACATAAATGGAGAAACATATTTTTTTAATTACTTGCTAGAAAACATTTAGCCTTCGTTCCCCAAATCAGTGAATCTTGTCTCACAGGTGCAGTTACCAAGAGCTTTTTTTAGTGTTTTTATTTTCATCCAAGCATAACAGAACTTGACTCTAGATCACATACCTTCTGTTACTGAAATTTGAGTAATGCATTAAGTAATGGACGAATCTGTCTGGATTGACTAATGTGGTTACAGGAGTTTATCCCGATTTGAGATGTGTGAATCTGGGATGAGAAGGGACAATTTTAATAAAGTGCAGATACCTCCTGGGGACCCCAGGGGAAAAGGGATGTTTAGGTGCCCACACACCCCACCTGCATGTGCCACCCACCTGCCCTGTCTTTCTTCTTTTTTCTTTTTTTTTTTGTCATTTTTCCTGGAGCGCTGCCTAAAGGAATGAATTAAGCCTGTTAGAGCCTGGGTTGATGTTGTGATGTTTATGGCCCCAATAGCGTGATGATTGTTTTATGATGTTTGTGTTTTGGCATCAGTGATGCTGTGATGTTTGCACTGCGATGTTGTCATCCGTGGAGGGCAGGGCTATGGTTACATTATATATATGTATCCCATACGTGGTGTAAAATGCACATATAAATTATATGAATGCTGCATGCCTGGGGTGTGTGTTCAGGGGCCCTCATCCCACAAACAAGTGCTCGTGAGGAACAAGTGCGCAGTCACACGGTCAGACACGAAATGGCTGGGGACAGCTTGCAAGCCCAACAGCCTGCCAGACTGGTCAGTGTTGCAGGACCCCATGCAACTCTCCACCAAAAGAAGTGGCTGGTGTTGGTCCAAAAGTGCGCAGCTCTTGCCTGCATCTTCGGAAAACTCTCCTTGGCAAGGGGAGGTAAGCCCTGTGCTCAGGACCCATGGCCTGGAGCTGGTGGTGTTTCCATGTGGGTGAGGAGGTGGGCACCAAAACATCCCCAGAGTGATGTGATATTGTGATCTTCCTCAGCACCCACAGACACAAAACTTCCTTCTTGGCTTGAAGTATGAAGCCCTTGCCCAGGAGAGCTGCTGGCTCTGCTCCCGCTGATCCTCTCACAGGGGCTGCTGGAGCTGAAGCAGAGTGACAGGAGATGGAGAGACCAGGGAGAAGAGCAATGAATGCAGCCTGGCGGATGTAGGTGTTTCATTTGAGGGAAAGTGTTGCTCAGGAAATACCCTGGCTACTTGGTGCTCACAGGCATGTAAATAAATTTTTTTTTTTTTCTTGAGTAATTTCCTTCTGAACTAAAGACAGCCTTGACAGCTGCTCCTTCCTGCTGTATCTTCCTTCAGCTCAAGTGCCTCTGAAGACACCATCATGGAAAACAAAATGTAAAGTCTTGCAGCGCTAAAGCCTCCCTCTTCCCCACTCAGCCATCAGACCAGATACTGCTTCCCTGCCTGTCTTGTGGGCCTTGAAGTCAAGCATGAACCGTGTTTCTGCATTGGTGACCACATGTGAGAACTGCGCGTTTCATGTTCCTTTTTTTTTTTTTCCCCTCTTGCTATTGTTATCAAAATTTTATCACTGGTTTCTATTTCTATAACCAATGTGTAATCTGTAAATGCCAGACCCCTGGTCCCATCCACAGGGCAGATCTAAATGTCCTTCTTTAGCTAAGCCGTGTTTTTTGCTTGATCTGTCGACACTCTTACCGCATATGCTACAACAAACCAAGTGCCTTTGTCCTCCTAAAGCAATACTGCCCCAGGCTATCCTTCTAGTAGACATTAGTTCTCTTGTTTGGATAAAAGGGTGTCATCACTCATTCATGATGGGAATATGATTCAACTCTGTCTTTTCACATTCATGACCCAGTCTTCATAAATACATAGTTTTACAGCATATTGTATGTTTATTCAAATGACTGACATCAGTGGGCCAAATTCTGCCACAACGTGAATCTGCTTTAGCCCTGCTGTTCATGTCAGAGGAATTGTGAGAAGTCTAAATCAGAGGAAAATATTATCTGTACCCAGACCTATTTCAGTGCAGGCTTTCTCTGAAAATAATGAGATGTGAGACTGCCAGCCACTGTATGGAATTGCTCCCAAATCAAGAAAAAAACAATAAAAATATTTAAGTAAACTCATTTTCCATTAAACATTTCTGTGATTGTGGGATCACGTATGCCTTTGTAAATTTAACACAGCACAGACAACTTTATAAGCAAGAAATGGGGTGCTCCCTGATGACCATGAAGACTGAATTTGAGATCTTTGCACTGAAGACCGCAGGTGTTTGAGACAAAATCCCAGCTCTGTTATCTAAAGGCCATCAAGACAGAAAAGCTACATCAAAACAGAGGGACCCAATGCCTGGAACTGAAGCCTGAGTGCTGGGGCGCAGCAGTATTCATGCCAGTTCCTACTCCTTCCCACCCCAGAGAAGCCTGATGGTACCAGCCTGGTGGCAATGGTGCTGTGTCCCGGCCGAGTCCTTGCTTTGGGGCCAGCCCGCTGAAGCATATGTGTGACAGACTGGCTGCTGAGGCCACTTCATAATCCCTGTAGATGAGCTCGTAGGTGAGAAATTGAGAGTTTCATGACACATGGGTTATATTTATATGTCCAAGATTTTAAAAAATGGCATTAAAAACGTGAAACGAAATGTTTCTAGAAAGTATCTTCCAGCACTTTCTGAAATGTCAGGGGTCTAAGCAGCAGCCTGTTGAAGTACATGGGATTTCTTTTCCCCCTGCCTTCATTAAACTTTGAGTCCATACCTACCGAGGAAGCTCCTTAGTGTTGCTGTTGTCATGTTGGCTTCAGGTAGATAGCCAAAATTTTGGTTGCTCACCGGAATTTACGAGTGGGTTATGTAATGTTACGATGAGGGTGGTGAAGCACTGGAAGGGGTGGCCCAGAGAGGTGGTGGAGGCCCCATCCCTGGAAACATTCAAGACCAGGTTGGACGGGGCTCTGAGCAACCTGATCTGGGTAATGGTGTCCCTGCTCACTGCAGGGGGTTGGACTAGATGGGCTGTGGGGGTCCCTTCCAACCCAAAACATTCTGTGATTCTGTGATTCTATGATTCTCTGAATTTACTGGAAGTGCACTTTTAAAACATCTCCATTATGAGTTCCTTCTTCTCTTCTCCACTAGACTAACATTGCAATTTCTCTTCTAGGAAGAGAAATGTATTTGGGAAGGGCACTGAAAAGCTGTGAATAATAATTAATCAGCATCCACTAGGGCCTCTTGCTCTGCTCCTGAGACTTCAGATTTGTTATCATGCCTGTAAGGCAGGGACTGGTGAATGCAATGGCATCTCTCTGCCCTGAGGTTTCACCCCTCTCTCATTTTCCAAATCAGAGCTGTACACTTCAGTGTGCAGCTGTGTCCCAAACTGGATCTCTGCCAAATCAAGTGAGAACTGGGGATGCGAGAAGACTTCTCAAATGTATAAAAATAGTTTGACTGCAGTGATTTAACTTGATGCTGCTTTTTATTTAATGATAGTGAGGTTGTGGTGTAAATCTCCCAGTTTGTGGTCTTTTTTTTTTTTTGGGGGGGGGGGGCTTTTTTTTTTGGTTTTGTTTTTTCTGGACAAAAACTTCTAAAATTTGCTGCAATTGAGCTAAAAGATACGGAGAGATACAGGATATGAGTGACTTTAAAATAATTCCTCACAACATCTGTTAACACTGAGACAAGCTAATGTTACTGTATTTCATGAACTAAGGAAGTGGAAAAGAGCCTTAAGGAAAACACATTAGGATAAGCTTATGGAAGAACATAGAGCATATGGTGGCACATGGGTAAAGAGGCCTGGATTACTTCGGTTAATAACTCACCTAACACATTTCTTTTCTAATCTATTAATGTTCATATTTACCTTAAAGTGCTTTACATAAAAATTTCCTAGACTTAGCTGGGGCTTTCCAGTGTATTAGAAGGTTTAGAAGGTTTCTGTTTGGTGTGGAAGGATTTGTGATCAGCCAAACATTTCTTGTCCCTGTTGGTAATGTGTTAGGGAGCCTTCCTGACATCAGAAATTATTTTAAGTTAAGCTTGTCCTAACAGTCAGAAAAGCCTCTAAAAGCTCATCTGTTGAGACTTGAAAGCATTTTAGAGGCTACTCCAATGTCCACTGAAGCCAGTGGAAAAGCTCCCAGTAACTTCAGTATATGTTTTATTGGGACACTTAAGTGACAAGTTGGCTAAAGTCTGTATCTGCTTTGAAGATGTTTAAATTTATGGGACTGCACAACATCCATAAACGATGTGTTCTAGTACCCATTCAGTTCATTATATCAAATAAGACTATTTTTCATAAATCTGCTGTCAACATTACCATGACAAAGAGGGTTGTCAGTTCTGAGCTTGGCTCGGGAGGAAATCAGTTTGTTGTTAATTCTTCTGATTGAAAAAGTAATAGGGCACATACTGTATGAATGGCTTTGAGGGACTTTATGGTTCTGTCTGTTCATTGCTGAATGATACAGATGTATTGGATACCTTATGTGGAAAATGATGGCAAAATATTCAGCATTTTTTTTTTCAGTTCAGCTTTCTATCTGACTGACAAATAGAAGTGTATCTGCTATATGAATCCTAGCCTTTCCTCTCTAGGAAGAGTGATGGGACTTTGTGGGCATTCTTGCTTTTAAGTATCATCATAAAAATAGGACCTGCAAAGCTTTCTTTATGATTCACCACAACAAAAGACCTTTTGTTTTGAAAGCCAGACAAGACTGGTAATGGACTGCATACTCGACTAACACGTCATGTACAAACCCAACCACTTAAAATCATGGAAAATTCAGGACATCATAAATCTTACACCAACTGCATCATTTTATTTATTCAATTTTTTTTCCAGAAATTTAAAATAAATAAAATATGTTTCTACGTAGGCTCTAAGAATTCTACCAACTTAGAAGTGCAAACCCAAAATGCAATATAATTGACTCACTCCTACCAAACTGAAGTAAATAAACACTGGAGGCCTCTTAACAGTGTATAACAACCAGGCCTCTTAAGGCTCCTCAAATTGCTGCTCCAACACATGGGTCTTGTAGCATGTCCTAAAAGTCAATAAATACAGATGGTGTCAGAATGCAGGAAGGGATTTATGAAGCCTAGGAAGCTTTTTGGGAGTATCTTGCTGGCTATGCCTTTTCTGTTATATTGAAAGGATCATAATCAAGTCATCAGTGCTTCTAATACCTGCATCTCTGAGAGATGCATCACCGAGTATTTGCCATAGGAAGGATCTTCCCTGGAGTCTCTGGGCTTCCTAGGCCCAAAGTATCATATTCAAATCAGTGAGGCCACTCAAAAGTAGCTGACCTATGTCCCAGAGCAGAGATGTACATACCAGGTGTGTGATTGCCTTCTGCACCACAACCTGCTTACAATTAAATAGCAATGTAGCCCCATGTGTAGGATATGCTGCAGGACTAAGCCAGAAATGACAAAAACACAGATGATGAGTGCAAGTTACTTATCTGAAAGTAAGAACTATGGCCATTTAGGCAGGAATATGTAACAAAATCTCTGAGACCCACTGTCAAGAGTGAACGTAGCCCAGTCGAAGGGAGAGGACCTCTGTAGAAATGGTGTGCTGGGGAGGTGCAGCAGGGGATGGCACCGGACAGCAGAGGCAAGTAGAGACCTTCAAGGACTCCGAGAAACTGAGGAGGTCTTGAGCCACTGGTCTTGTTAAGCTTCATTACCCTGGATTCAAAGGAAAAAGTACTGTGATGGCAGCCCTAAATTTGTTAGGTAGCCTCCTAGGACATTAATTTTGACCCCCGAAGCAGAGGGAGGCAACCTGAAGAGAGTAGGGAGGTGACACATAGGTGGGTGTTGCAAATTTGCCATCTTTGAAGATAAAAAGATCGTTTTGAGTGTGTTTGTCTACCTTCTCTAAGAAGAGAAGCATGTAAAATTTGATATATATTTTACTTACTGGAAAGGGAAACAATTTCTTAATGGAGGGGTTGGCTTGAATAGCCAGTAAGATATTAGAGTCATAAGGAAGAAATTGTTTAAAAAAGAGAAAAAATATACTTTTGCTTAGTAGAAAATAAGACTCCTGAGCAAGCAAAGAACAAAGCTGTCCAAGGACATGAGGCCAACAAGTTCTGTCATTCTTGACCCATCAGTGTTGGGTAACTGGGCATATGTTTCATGCAACAGTATTAAAGTTCTGTGAGATAACTCACACAAGTAGTGGTTGGTAATAATTAAACAAATATGAACAGTAGATTTTTTTTTTCTTTATGACTTAATTAAAAGATCTTTTTGAGGTAGTCTGAATATTTTTCTCATTCTAGGTGTGAATAATAAGAAAATGAATATGCAATTTTGACCACAAAAATTGACTACAATCTGGGAGCATTTAAAACTCTATTTTTAAAGGCAGAATAAAATTGAAAAACAAAGGCTAGATTTATTAGGAGAGTGGGTTCAAGGGGTCATTATTCAGGGATTAGGATGCTCACCCAGGACCACAAGGGTCCAAACATACTCTCTGCCAAATGTGGAGCAGAGCCTTGATTCTATCCTCTCCTAACCACTGAGCAGAGCTTTTACTTCTGTTAGCATTTCAAATGCACTGAAGTTCAGAAAAAAACCTCATCTGATTATGACAGATAGAGAGAAACTGATTACAGAACTGAAGCAAATGTCTACTTATATGCAAAAGATTGTGCCTTGATTATATTTGTGTGCAAAAAAGGGTAAAATATGAACCAGTAATATACATTCTTGGTTCTTCATAAAGGCCAGTTTTGTAAAGCTGAAAACAATTATAAGCCAAATCTACTGGGAGAATTTAAACAGAAAAATGTGAATGGTAATTGCAAACTGTTTAAAAACATTTTAATAAAAAGCCATACTTGTTATAAAACAAAACAACATAGCTTAAGTGAAAGCTGTTCTATTATAAAAAAACTCACATACAACAATTGGAAGAAAGAGTGAGGCAACAAAAATTAATCTAAATCAGAAGATAGGAATGGTGATAAATTCATAAGGGAAACAAGAGAAATGTAAGTAGAGGTATTTGCCCAATAGAGTTAAAGATCATACAAATCAAGGACAAGAAGTTTTTGATGTATGTTAGGGAAGAAAACTTATCAGTGATGTTTCTCTCAATGGATAGAAATGATGGAATAATTTATACTAACACAGAAAAGACCAGAATAGCTTTCTGTGTTGGTTGGAAAAAAACAACTGAAAATATATAATCCCGCGATAGTGATAATGTATTTTCCATTACAACAGCAATTCAAGAAAATGTTTAAAGGGCAGCTACTAAAGCAGGTATGTTAAATGAGAAGTTTGAACAACTCCCATCCACGAGTTTGAAAAGAACAAGTCAAGAAACTCCTTTGACTATAAATAATGGATTTCCAGAAGACAGTTTGAGAGGACTGGAAAGATACAGTCTTTTTTATAAGACACATATGGGATGAGAACACCAACTGTGTGCATTGCCATTTGACTTTCTCTGGTATTAGAGAAATTAAGGTTGATGTCGGACTTTACTAGTAACACTGTGAAAGAGATTGTTGTAACAAAAACCTTTTAATAAATGTGTATGTAACTAACTTGATATCTTTTTAAAACAAGATTATCATTATGGTCAACACAGCTAATAGTATTTGATGTAAGGTACTTTGAATTTTGTATGGCCTTTAGCTTGGCACATGATAAAAATTTGATTAAGAAAACAAATGTTTCCTTAATTATAAATCTTAATTATACAGACACAAATTTGGCATGTCATGCTGAAAGTGGGTTAAATGCTAGTACACCTATTGGTCTGAAAATGAAATTGCTGGAGGAAATTTATCATTTACTTGGTGTTTTGAATTGAGTCCTCAAACAAGGGATACCCAGCCTTCTGCTATGCAAGAGGTTTGCCTTGGAGATAATTGTTCCTAAAAAGTCATTCAGGAGGAAAAAAGTCAGCAGAGTGATAAATACAGACATGAATAGAGAATCTCCTGGATTACTTCAGAAGCTGAATTCAAGCACAAGTGATAAGGCTGTTTGGTTGGTTGGTTGATTGGTTGGGGTTTTTTCAGTAGGATTTAGCAAATAATTTGGCTGAACAGGAGCGGAGTAGCTGATTAAAGCATCTCACACTGGGGACTCTACATGTGGTGTAGTGTTTGATGTCAAACCGTGTTTAGTTTGGCCCCCCCAGACTGATCATCAGTTGCTAGTTCAGAGCCTAACGCCTGCAGCAGTGTCTGGGATGTGTGCGGTGCATGCTGGTGAGGAGCTTCCCAACCTCTTTCCCCCCGCTGGAATCCAGTTCCCACAAATCAAACAGGAGCAGGTGACCTGTACCAACATGCGGTAAGTGCAGTTGGGGGGCACACACCACAACTCACCTCTAAACCTCCCTACGGTTCCAAATGCAAGTGGATGTGGCCACTGAATCCACAAAGAAGGTAGGACTAGTGGGTTTGCATGTGAGTTGAGCAGAAGGTGCTGGGGAAGGCTGTCCTCCAAAGAGCTGGTCTTGATACAGCTAAATAGGAAGCGGGAGGCTACATATGCCTTTGGCACCACTGTGGGATGTTATTCTTACTGCTGATTTCCACAATTGAAGAAGTATGCTGCATGAATTGGAGAGGGTTCAGAGAGAAAAGCCATGGGAATGATGAAAGGTCTGGAAAACATGTCTTATTGTGATAGACCCGAGGAGCTCGCTCTGTTTATCTAACAAAGAGAAGACTAAGAGGTGACTTGATGACAATCTATAAATATGTACATGGGGAACAGAAATTTGATCACAGCTCACTCTTTGCTCTGGCAGACAAAGGATGTGATAAGGTCCAACCGCCGGAAGATGAAGCTGGGCAACCTCAGATGAGAAGAAAGCTGTGTATTTTTAAACAAGATGACAATTAATCACTGGAACTGCTTACTCAAGTTTATGGTAGATTTCCTACCCTTCATGATTTCAGAACATAGATCGGTGTTTCTTATTAAAGACATACTCTAAATTACTGCTTAACAACCTTCCCTCCTCCCTCCCCACCAAAGGATCACCAAATCCCTCAAGAAAAAAAAGAATACACAGATGGCCTGGTAGAGTGCTTACACAATGTCTTTCATTTGCAATCAGCTCAAAATTAAGATAAACTCTGAATGTTTGTTTATTCTCTTTATTTCCCCCAGTTTTACTGACTTGTTTTTTTGCGTATGGGGAAATCCATATGCTCACATGTGTGCATGCGCACACACACAGAGGTGTGTTTCCCAGTACAAAGCTACAGATACAGTGACTGCAATAAAATTTAGAGTAAACTGGTTTGCTAAATTTTGAAGATGTTTTGTTCCCAACTGAAAATGTCCAAGTTCCACTAATAATAATGTAATAAAAAGTTTCATATTGATTTTTAAAATTCTGGCTTGAGTTGAAGTCACCCAAAATGAAACACTTGGTTCAAATTTTTCTCATAGGATTTTTCTTTTATAGCAAAATCAAAATCTTCCCGTGGAAAATTTCAGTTTTGTAGTAAGTGCATTCCCATTAGAAAATAACTGCACTGTGAAACTCCCAGCCAACTCTAGTAATGATGGTCATCATGGAGAGAGAGAGAGCATTTCTTTACACTCATTCAACAGAGAGGGAGAACTCAGTTTCTCCCTTCCCTTTGTTTTAGCAGTCAAGTTTCCTGCCGTTTCTTAAGCACAAAAACCATATGTGTATTCATTTATTGCTTGGGTATCAAACTGATAATATATTAAAAGGATTATGATTTACTGCTGTAATTATTGGCCTCCCAACTTTCACCCACAATTATTGTGTGCATATATCTTCCGGCTTGCAAAATCCCCACTTGCCCATATAAATGATGTGATTGCATTACTCTCTACTTTCTTTGCTGCCCTAACTGCTCATTAGAGCAAACACCTCAAAGTGTGCATGTAAATACGTCGGGACTGCTTGGACTATCTGGCTCACTCCCTCTTTTTCTCTCTCTTTGTTGCTCTTCCCTCTTTTCCCTTGCCATCACCCCACTTTTTTACTGCTATTGTATATCACATTGGATTTTTCCTCCCATTTTTCCAAGTGTCCAAATGTTCCTGTCTCATTTATTTATGTCTGACACTATTTCAGAGTGCCCAGTTCATTTCCTCTGGGACCATTCTGCTTTTATCTCTCTTTGTTTGGATGCTTATTTCCTCCCGCTCTGCTCCCCTACTCAGCTCCTCCAGTACATAGTTTTCCTCCCTGCCCTGGATTTCTTTGCTCCGATGTTTTTCCCTCCCTTAGTCAGATCCCTTCTTCTCCTTTACCTCTCCCCATCTCCTGGTTTTCCTCCTTCCTTTACATTTCTCCTTCCTTTCCGGTTCTTCTTCCTGTACGTCCCCGTATGATCCAGAGGGACCACTTTGCTCACCTCACCCTGCCTCTGCAAAGGAGCTTGTCCCTCCAGCCCTGTACTTTTCCCTGGTCCTTTTCTTCCTTTCTGCTCTTCCTCCTTTTCTTGCCTTATTTTTTTCTTCTTTCTGCGCCTTCTGCCTTTGCCTGTTTCCAGGCTTATCTAAGGCTTTTCACTTGACGGGGGTGCGCCTGCTCCCCAGCCCCAGCTGTCAGTGTGCTGTCCCAAGTCTCTCCCCAGGCTGATCCCACCTCTCCCGGGTGCCGGACAGAGGTGTTACAAGACGCAGCGGAAAGGAAATCGGAGGACGCAATTGCCCAGCCTGGAGCAGCAGCTGTGTCGTACCCAGCCCTGCTGCAGCCCCGGGCGTGCGTGCGGCCACCTCTCTGCGCTTGAAAGAAGCCACAGGGTTGTGTAGCCAGTTGCATCCCGGGGTTCAGGAGTGCACCCCACGCTGGGCAGCGCTAATAGGCAAGCGAAAGCCCCCTGAGGGCCACTCACTTCCCTCCTGTAAATCTGCATGTGGTTTGAAGGGATACTTTATGAGGTGCCTCTGTATACTTGATCCCTTGTATTTTTTTCCTGCTGCGAAGCCTGAGGCCGTCCTTCACAGCTCCTGCAGTAAACCAGGGCCTTGGGATCCGGAGTCCCAGGGACACCGCAGGCAGCGAGTGTCGGCTTTCACAGAAGTCGCAGGTGCTGTCATCGGGGAGCTGCTGTGCAGCCCCTGCCTGGGCTCCCCGGGGCAGCGCTGCGGGTGCCGAAGGCCCAGTGAGGAGGCGGCGGGAGAGGCTGGTCTGGCAGAGCTCCGTCTCCTTGCCCCACCAGTGCTCAGGCACTGCATCTCCCGGTGGCTTTCTGTCCCCTGCCAGCAGGAGAGAGGGGCTGTCCAGGCCCTTTGTCCCCTCTCTGGTCCTTGGTTGAACGAGCTGATAGCTAAGGTGATCCCACTAGTGAAAGGCAAAAAAGGATCTAGGAGAGCAACAGAAGGCCTTGAAAGAGGTGACAGTAAGGAATTGCATGAGAAGACCAGCTCCCGTACCTCCTCCATGTCCATTCACTCCCACGCCTCCATGCCCACGGAGCATCTCCTCTCTCAAGCATCCCGTCCCCCTTGCACAAGAAGGATGTGGCTGATGATAGCTGACCTTGACTCTCCTACAGGAGAAACGGTAGTGGGACTTCTGAGATCCCCTCTTTGCATCTGAGGAAGATGTACAACTGCTCTGCAAAACCCAGCATCTGTTTAAGACCCATAAGGACCATCAGAATGAATGCTCCAAATCTCACAGAACTAACCTACTGTGTAGGTCTCTGAAAAGAGTTTTTGGGTAGTGATTGTGAATAAGCAAAAAAGGAATCTGACATGCTCCAAAATCTCAAAAAAAGTCTTGAATGCGGCTGTAGCATTTATGGAAAGGAAAAAGAAAGGAGTGCGTCCATCCCCCACCCTTCAGTCTGATGACGTTACAAAAAGAGAATGAACAGGCTACAGACAGAGTTTTTGGAGTCACTGTCCTATCAACTAACGATTATCAGATTGTCTGCCTGTAATGGCATATCCAGTCATATGTTTTCCCCATCAAACCCAGAATAAATGAAAGGAGGAAATGAAGGAGTGTAAGAGTCCAGCACTTCATTCTTCATACCTCAAGAGCTGCAGCAACAAATGCTAAGGGAAAATTCCCAAGTGAGAAATGATACCAGTTCAAGGTCACATAAGTTGAATCATGGAAGTACATTATAAAAAAAAAAAAAACTAGAAAGCTATTTTGGGGACTGTCATTGTTTATTGAATGCTTGGAGGGATTGTTTTGATGTTCTGTGCCTGGGCTCTGGGTTAGCAATTAAACCAGCGTTTCCAAAGCAAGAGGCTGGGAACCCAGCGATTCTGTATGCTGCTCCTGAGGACCAGAGGCTAAACTGGTCCTTCCTTACTAAGCCTCAGAAAAGTTCCTTTCTTCATACTCAGGACCATTAATATTATGTGTTCCTAACAGCACTGCAGAAAACATTAATTTCTTAATTTCCTATTGTGAGAACAGTGTTTCATGGGGAAAACCTGTATGATTTTGTTACTACTGTCCCTCATTAAAAGCAATGTGGAGCCACATTTTCCAAGGAGAAAGCACGTAAGAGGGGCTGTGCCTTGGAGAATTTAGTACTTCATGGAGCTCCCACATACAGCATGGTGCAAAAGGTGCTTCTGTTTTCCTACAGCAACATGGTTTTTTAGGGAACTTTTGGGTCCCCCCTTCCTACCTTATGAATCAGACATCACAGGCACCAGGAGAAAGTTCTAATGATGGAGGAGAAGGCCAAATTTCAGCAGATATGGGAGCGGGACGGGGTACCTACAGCACTGATACATGCCTGCCCACTCTGTCCTTGCACCCCTGTGAGGTATGTATAGGCCCTAGGCAGTATAGGGGATGTCTTGGGTTACCCCATGGCAGCATAGGTAGTGCTGGGAGCCAGCCTTTATGTGGGTCATGCCATTGCCCACCCTGGGGCAGGAGCATGAGCAGGGGTGGCCCAAAGCTTCATATCCATGTCTTTCTTTTGGCTTGTTAAGACTGCAAGCTCAGCTGAGCACTGCTTGCACTAACCAAAACTCTGCCTGAAGCTAAACTGGGGTCAGGTCACGCAGGAAAATGGGCCTCATCTTGCACCTTCCTGCGGGACCCAACGCAGCTTGTGGTTCCTCCAGGAGGGACTTTTCCTCCTAGAAACACCACGGTGGGCCTGAGGAAGTCTTCCCAACAAGAGCATCATTGACAGCAGTACATTTCTGCTGGCCATTTCAGATTTACCAAACAAATGGACAGCTTGTATGAAAAAAATCCCCTGTGAGGGCTAATAATAACAACATTTGCACTGCTCCACCCTTGCTCTCTTCAGTCATCGCAGATGGCGAGGGCGTCCGTGCGGGGACTGACCACCGCGTGTGCTGGGGCACGGGGCCGCCTCCAGCCTGGGAGCGCCTCCCCATTATTATTAATAATAATTGCCAAAGACTGGCATGTGCTGCCTGTGCTTCTTGTGGCAGCTGAAGCAGTGTCTGTAAAACAGGTCTAATTTTAGAGCAACCCAGGCTGAGCACAGAGTGAGACCAGACCCGGGAAATTTTGAGTTTTCATTGTTTCCTCAGCTGTGTATGAAGAGCTCCCATGGATGTTTGTGAGAGTTTTTCCCAGATATGTGAGCCCTCGCCTCTAGCTGCATCTCACACAAGCTCTGTCTCCAAAACCCTGGTGACATCAGCCTCTTTTCTCCCTTTGTTTCCACGTCTTTAAAGTGGGAGACTGTTATTTTCCTACCACGCTTCAAAAAAGAAGAAATTAGTTGTTAGAATTCATAATGAACATTGCTCAAGTATTAGAATCACAAGATGTTCAGGGCTTTGTTTTGTGAGGTAGTGCTTCAAATGTAATGCAATTTGTTTGGGCTTCCTGCGAAATTATGAGATGCATGCGTATGTGTGTGTATGGAGGGGGCAGGGAAATCTGAGACCTGTTTTTATATGTGCAGGGAAAGATTTACAGAACCATGTTTTCTGACGTCTTCTTGCCATCAGTCAGTTTAATGGTGCTGTGTGCTGCTGAGCTTTTAATGTTTTGTCGTTTGGCAATAGCGGAGGGAAAACCTACAGCGAGGCCAGTCCCTGCTCGAATGCCGTAGATTTGGAAACCTTAACTAGCCCCTGCTGTATCACTGCACACATAGCTCCAACACTTTGTCATGTGAAAGGCTATCCGGTAGCGCAGCGAGTGCAGGGTCATTTCAGTTGGCATATCAGAATATGTTGCACAAGGAAAGTTACTCTTTGCACATGAGGTTTTTCTTGTAGATAAACTGTCTGTCAGGCTAAAACAAAACTATTGAGCTGTAGCAAACAAAAAGGAAAATTTGCAGGCTGTTGTCAGTTGATGGACTCTGCTATTACTGACATTAAGAAGGTCTATTTTGTTACTGAAAGAGGTTTTCCTGTTCTCTGGATGGATTAACATGAGCTTAGAATATCCTGCTTTTTATTGCAAGCTTTCATCTTTGCCTGTTGTGTCAACGTGCCACAGAAAACAGGAGTCAACTCATAGCGTGACGTTGTTGGAGATGAATGATGGTGCCAGCACCATTTTCACTTCAATTTTTTTACTAAGTGGCCATACAGTGTTCTCATTTAATACTTCTATACTAATTAAATCTATCATTTTAAAATATTCTCATCAGGCTTTAAATGTCCTCCTTGGACAGGAAATTTGCAAGGTTATTTGTTTGTTTGGGAACTGAACATCAGAAAAGTAAGAAAGCAAGGAAAAGGCTCTTCAAGCACGAGGTGGCCGAGCACCAGTTATGGTGGCTAGATTTAAGTCAGGCCTCAAACCACAGAGCAGTTATAAGGTATTGTTATGAAATTTAATTACACTGAAGCTGTATTACGGATGGACAAAGGGAGGTATTCAGAGGTATAACATAACCATCCCTCTTCTCTGGCCCTGAAGACAGAAGGTTTCTAGCAGTTTCTCTCCCTGCAATGCTGCTTCCTGGATTTTTAAATGTTACGGCTGGAGGGATTTTTGTTATTATCTATTACAACACAGGCTGTGGATTTGTATCACCGGCTAGAACAGATAAGGAGATAGCCCGTCTTTAAATACCACACATGGTAGAGAGTCTATCCCATTCCTAGATAAATTGTTGCAGTGTTTAATTCCCTCCCTTGTTAAAATCTTGGCATTTATCTAGTTTGGATTAATCTAGTGTCAGATTCCACCTACTGGATGTCGTGTCTCTGTCTGCTAATTCAGAGATCCCCTGGTATCAGAAATACAATACAGCTACTTGCAAACTAAAACCGAACAAAATTTGGAATTTTCACACAGTGGTGCAGATATGACTTGTCAACATTGTTTTCACTCCAAATTACTCCAAAAAAGCTGCCTTATTAATATAAAGAAAACCTAGAATGGAAACATAGGAACAAACAAAAAAATCTAAACAAATTTATAATTTTCTTTAATGTAGGACCCTTGTTGTTTGAACTTACTGAATTAATTGACCAGGGCTTTCTTTTGTGTCAGTTCACTGTTAAAAACAAATATTTTCCCATAATGTTGCATTGCTCCTGGGAATTATAGCCTGAACAAACGCTATCCTTATTCAACAGGCAGAGGCTTCTTGGCTGGACTACAGCTCCTGTAATGTTATATACAACTCTGAATTAAGTGACAAATTACCCTGTGGCTGGCCCATAGAAGAAAACAGGTACCTACACTGCAGATAAATGTGTTCACAGGAAGGTGAAGTTTAAAGTTTCCTTGAACAGAAGAAATTGAGGTGGAGTGGATTACAGTGGATTTTTTTTGTTTTGCTTGTCCTGAAGAAAAATTAATATTATTTTTTCTTTATAGAAATTTGTGTGGAAATTTCATTTTCTATTGTTGAGACAGAATACCCAGCCAGCTCTGTTATAAGCCACAGACAAATCACCATTTATTCTCCTATTGGATAAATTAAATAAATTGTGATTTTTTTTTTTTTTTTTAGTATCTCCCTAACAGCTTTTGCCAATTGCAAGTATATTTATAATTCTTTCTTGAACTCTTTCCAGTTTGTCAGTAGTATTTTTTAAAATATGGACACTGGAGCTGGACCCGCTCTCTTTCTACTATTAATATTCCAAGGAACAGTGAGCATCTGCCTTTCCATCCTTGTGTTTTATAGTCCCCTGCTTGCACATACCAAGATCACATTTTCTCTCTTTGTCAGTGCATTGCATGGGGAACTCTTGTGCAGCTCAGCTGGTTGTCAGCCGTGACCTCTAAATCCTTTTCTAAATCTCTGTTTCTAACATATAGCTCACATCCTCAGTGTAGAAGCTATCTGGGATACTCAGTATTATGCTTAACTGTACAATAAAATATGGGGTTTGGGTTTTTTTGTTTTGTTTTGGTTTTTTTTCCTAGTGATCTCAGGTTACCATACAAACTAGATTGCTTGTAGAAGAGATCTGCTTTTCTCATTATTTACCACTCCATGATTTTTGTGTTATCTGCAGAATTTGCAAGGAATGGGTGTCAATTTTTTATGCTGGATCACTGATAAACATATTTAATAATGAAAGTAAATCCAAATGGGCCCCCTGTAAAATATCCCCACTGTAAGGGCGCTCTCCATTGAGTTACTCTGGGGACTCCTCAGTTTTTAGTATGTTTAGTGTGTGCCACACTGTCTTTCTAGAAGGTCCATTCTCTGGTATGTTGTACTGTGCTGAACTCGGACATCAGCAGGA
>KL257413.1:9818-47759 GCA_000699545.1 Podiceps cristatus | reverse complement strand
GGTTCAGGCCTGTGAACATCAATGAAAACCAAAATGGCACTGTCGTAGGGCCGTGAAGATCTGCCTACAAGTCCTGACCCCACCACAGACATCCTCTGACTAAGCAATGTTGTGTTATACATGTTGACAAATAGAATAGACTAGAGAGAAGAGGCAATTATATCCACAAGTGTACTTAGATGGGTCAAACTTCATGAACTTCAATAAAAAAATCTTCCTGTTAGTTATAAAAGTGACTGCACTGGGCCTGTGGTGGTTATGTGTTTGCTACAAAGGGTTTTGAGATGGGAATTAGGCATCAGGAACTTTAGTTTCTTATAACACTCATCAGACTTCAAGCCTGTTAAAAGAAGTTCTCACAACTTCTTCCTTGACTCAATGTCCTTGGCAAAGGTCTAAGCAGGGATCAAGTGTAAATTCTTACCCAGGATTTACAAGGTCAGCTGCCACTTCAGCATTCCAGTGTAATCACCTGGTTAACAGCAAGGCGTTTCTAACTGAAGGTAAGTAACTGTGTTGGGCTGTTTTCTGTAAAGCTAGCAATGCTTTTTCTCATTGGTAATAGCCGATATGTAAATAGATAATCTCTTGAGCCTGTAAAACATTCAGACTCCTTTTGAGATTTCTGTTCCTTTATAGTATAGTTAAATGAATATGTTGTCAAATGTCCTTTTTCCAGTGTCCTTTACCATGTGATGAGTGTTACTGGGGGACTAAGGAGTTGGTTTGGCAAAGCTCTGTTTAAAATTTGATATAGATCCAAGTTCAACTGACTGGCTTATCCTAGCTATTATGATTACTGTAGTCACTGCTAATATTACAGCATGTACCTTTCAAGAGCTTTGTGGCATGGTTGACTCCTGTGTATTGTAAAATAGATAACTATATAGAGGAAATCTTAGGAAGGTGATAAAAAATAAAATTTTATATGGATCTAGCTAATGAATTACAATATTGATCATTATTTTGAGTCTGGATAATGTAAATGTGTGATTGAGATACAGCATTTTAAAAATGCTTCCTAGCACTTTCTAAGCATACCTGATAAACACTTCTGGATGGGAGAGAGGAGCAGCATTCCAGTTGCTTATCTGGAGATAAATGGGAGATAAAGAGAGTAGGGGAAAAAAAAAAAAAAAAAAAAAAAAAGGATAAAAAATGGCTGTCCTTTCCTCTCCCTTTTTACTATAAATTGTTGTGGCTACAAATAATTTAGAGTTTCTGGATACTGCAAGAGGTTCTGTTTTGAACTGAGGTACTGTAAATAGATAAAATGGTTAAGAAACGGTTGAAAGCAAGCTATCTTTTTTCATGTTAGTTGTAAACATACAACATGGTGAACTGACTTTACTGCTACAGCAATTAGAAAACGTGATCGGAATGTCCCGTGAGTATAGTACAAGTACACTGCTTTGGTATTTTGTGCTCTTGCAGCATGGACGTGCTAACAATCCACTTTCATTTTGCATCTTAGTACATTTTGGATTTTGGGGGAAGAATTTTTTGACTGGCTCAAAGGCAATCCTAGGGTAAAATTCTAACCATTCATCAGCTATACATATACATAACAGCAGGCTCAAAAATCACCTAAAGGAAAAATGGCCCACTGATTTTTAATTTCAAACTTATAAAACAATCATAAAAATACAAAGGTCTGCAAATATAGGTGCTGTTTATGAGTTGTGCATATTTACCATATCCGTGTTTCTGTGACTTCACCAGTCCATTGTAAGAATTTAATGCAAGTGAAACCCATTCTACTATAACAATTTCTCACTCATATGAAGGTTAAATTAGTGGGAAACGCGATGACAATAGAATTAGCCTGGTGACAAAAAATGGTAAATCAGACTCAGGGTAAAACAGTGCATTCTACTCAGGGTAAAACAGTGCATTCTATGCCTTATATATTCTCTGGGAAAGTTAGTATGAAAAGTAATCAAGAATAATATGGAATTTTGTTCCACCTTTCACTGAAAGACTGTGACATGTTTGGCAAATATTAAGAATGGCTCCCAAGACTTTGTGAAAAAGGTGGCACTCATAGACACCCATTATCCTGCTTCACATTATAAGCACATGTAAGTAAAAAGAAGTTGGGACGTTTCCAGACTTGCACAAAGCATGATCTGGAATCTTGAGACCAGATTTATCCTTCGTTTGAATTACATCAGACTAAATTTGGCTTTCAGTTTGTTCTTGGTTTTGACTTGAGACTCTGGAAATGTTGAGTTGCTGGAAATATTTTCAAGTCTGAGACTCAGTAATCACTTCTCTAATAATTAACACAATTGAGAGAGTTCTATATAAAGACAGTCAAAATCCTTGCATAGATTAAACTTACATAGAATCAATCCCAAAGACAGTTAAAATCCTTGCATAGATTAAATTTACATAGAATCAATCCCAAACAAAGCAAGCTGTTAACTTATCAGTTAAAGATGATAATGTCAAATCCTGTGTAGGCAACGTACTTGCTAATATTTGCTCCGAGGGGCATTGATAGATCATATAATTTGGTGAAATGAAGGTTGGAAAATCAATCCACATAAAGGAATTTTCTTCAACAATCTGTTCCTAACATGATCTTCATTTGTGAAATACAATAGCAGCGCAAGAAAACAAGTCTTTGATATTTCCTCATATACATCCTATAGGAAGGATTGTATTGCTGTAGAGGATAAAAATTGTACCAACAGACAATGTTACACAGCCAAACTGTTCATTATTTATCTATGGCCTAACATCTAACATTTGATGAATGAATTTACAGCAAAATAAGGTTACTGGAGCTTGTTCAATTGTTTCATGTGGTTAGGACAGCTGTAGGCAATCTGTATAGGCTCTTCTGCTATTAGAAACCTATACATGTTTAGGCAGTATATATTTCATTTATGATCTGCCAGAAAATATATTAAAACTGAAGATCACTGTATGAATATTCCTCTATGAATGCTTACAGCATAAGAGGAATTTCCCAAGACTAAAAGTAACCACAGTAATTTCATTTGAACATCTCATGTAAATGAAGTCCGTCTGTCTTGAACGTGTCTTCTACATGTACACTTTATAGCAAGAGAAGTTGCTTGATATAGATTGTGTCGCTCAGTCTGACCTGCTCTTAAATTCCAAAATAAGTCTTTACATGTTGTATGTCCACATATGTAAAATCTCTGGTTTTCTTAAAGCATTAATTCAAGGCTTTAAATTTTAGCGTTTTAACAAACCAAGATTATTTAGCCAGAACCAAATATCACAGTTCCCAGCACTCCACATGATGTTAAATGGAAATAAAAGTAGTCTGAGATCAAGTCGTATAACAATCAAATACATGTGAAACTCAGTCCCAGGAATCAATCTCTATCTATTTTGCCCATCCTCCTCCAGCTCCCCATAAGAAGTTTTCCAGGCGTATGCTGAGTCTTTCAGTTCTGCCTCTCTCTAACTTTGCATCTGTTGTCAATTACTTTGTCAGCTGTTCAAACAGAATCTAAAAATACACTAAAGCATCCACTTGCAAACCTTTCTGCCCGGAGGAGCCAGGAGGTTTTTGACAATGGTTAGCTCATCATTTATTCCGAACCAAGGAATGAACCTCCATCTTTCTTTCCTGTCCGGGAATCCTTATAAGTAAAAACATAATCTGACAGACAGCCTCTAAGGTTTGAAGTGCATGAGAGTACAGAGGGCTTCTGACTTACATAGATATATACTGGCAGAAGAGTTAAATTCAAGAAACATGGCTTCCTTACAGATAAAAAATTAGGCAAGTTGAACTTTCTTGAAATTTTAAGCATTTGCTTAGGACAGAATAAAGTTATTTTGGCCCATTTTTTGTGAGCTTTTAATTGAAAGAGAACATCATACTTCTGTCCTAAAAGCATTACTTCTAAAGAATTGCCTATCACATGACTTGCAAGAAACTATTTTAACATCCAGAGAGTTAAGGATACTGAAAAAAACTCATTAAACTGTATCATCTTGAGGAGTAGTGCTGCAGTTTTGATTGCAATCCACAAAATGGTACAAATAAAAAATAAAAATAAAAATAAAAAGCTACAATCAGTGTGCTCAAGCTGTCTAGAGAGCTTGTTTTGCTTGCCTGGGGGTTGAATGCCTATTGGGTTTCCACATGCCTGTATGTTCTGTACTGACAGTTAAACGAGTGTATTGTGTTTGTTTAAATTTAACTCTTAGTGGCATATAGCATATGTGTTTCTATAAAGATAGTAGTTAGAAAATCATACCACAACTGTTGTGCACTCACTTTCAAATTTTGTGATGGTTTCTTCTGTTGTGCAAAATAACCATAGTTATATACTCACTTCCTTCCTGTAAATAAACCAGGATTCTCCTGACAAATGAAACCTCAGTGCAGCACACATTTAAGCTTTGAAATCCATGAAACTACTCGTTTCCTTACAATTAAGTATACATTCAAATATATCAGGGACTTTGAAATTACTTCAGCACATGTAAATTCACATAATGGCTGAGCTGTGCTTAGCCTTGGTTAACTCTAATTCACTGTGCCTGGTGTTGCCGTAGGAGTTTTCAACTGGAATACTGTTGAAACAAATAAAAACCCAAGAATTATTGTGGCATCTTCAGAATAATTAGCTGGAATGCCACAACCACTGTGAGGTTAAAGATATTTATTTTCTTAAGTCCCACAGCCCGGGGTGAGATGCCGTATTTCACTACCCCTCTTGGTTTAAAATGTGAGGCAATTCCAGCAGCATCTCAAAGTAAAACTTCCCTCTCCATGGGTAGTACTTGTTATTGATCAACTGGACCAGCAGGAAAAGGTGAAAGTAAGGTACCAGAGCATAAAGCAAAACAAGGATACATGATATTAATAATGTGGAAATGTTAACTGAAGTGCTTTGCTTTCATATATTCATAGGCTATGTTCATGCTGCATGTTTAGAGGAGGTAAGTCAGGAGCACTCTCACTGCTATGCACCAGTCTCAGCTGAAGACTGCTCGAGTAAAAACCATATTCTACTGATGTCAGTCATCAGAACTCTATTTTGTATTTGAAAATTTTGTGTGTACTATACCATAGGCAACACAGAAATATTGAGGGTCATGGCCCAGGACCCATTCCCCCTGCACGGCAAGATGTGCCTCTCACATGCAACAAGTGACATCATAACACCGGTGCATTCCTGATTGCGTACCATCTCATGCATATGGGTATGCCTGTTGCTTGAATTTGTGTTGTCTATTGTATAACAGAGGTTGCCTGCAGCTGGGTTACAAAATAGGCAAGGAGCTGTTAGACTCTGTCAAAAGGCTGGAAGCCACTTCTTTCTTATGTCTAATGTGCTGTCAGGAAAGGCAGCAGCAAGCATGCCTAAGGCCAGACAAATTGTTCTGTGGGGCTGATCTGGCTTGTAGACCATAGTTTAGCCTCTAACTGTTCCATTTTATTTATTACCCTGCTAAGTTATGCTTGTATCCATGCTTGTATTCTTATTCTAACACTTCTGAGTTCAGCTGCATGCCTAGGAAAAAAAAAATGTATGGATCTATGGAATCTGCACATGAGAATCAAGCATATTATTTTCTTCTTTTGGAATGTCTTCCTGGCTTTCTTGAGTGGGTTCCCATACAAAGAGTGAACTAGTGTGTCCGGATGATTGTCATTATCAAAAATCCTCTTTATTCAAAAAATAAAGCTTTGCCATACAGATACCTAGTGCAGCATTTATTATAATCATTGTCTTTCCAGTTATTCATGTGTGAAATGTTTACACAGTTTGCTTCAAGAATTTCTTGTTTTGCAAGTTTGCACAAAACACCAGAAATGGCTCACTTAAAACATACATCAAAAGGGAAATGGTGATAACAGATGAATGCTTTTATAAAACTAGCTGACAAATTCACCTAACAGCAGCTTGGAACAGAGCAGATGCAGCTCAGGTGGGAGGCTCTGGGCAAAGTTCACAGATTATAGGAGGATAAGTTGCAGACAGAGCTCAGTTGTGCAGAGCGCATATGCTGAACACTGGAACCACAGGTGCTAAAACCTAATGCGCAATACCTGGTGTGCTTACCCACTCATGCTGCTATTCCCCAGAGTGCTACTGGATGGCTACCAAAGAACTGTCCCTTTGTAACAAAATAAGGTCCTTCCCCGTGAGGCATTCACAGTCTCCCCTTCATATGTCATTCACTTTACATACAGTAAGACTTTGGAGAGTAGAGCCAAATGTAACGTACATTACCATTCCAGGCAAAGCAGAGACCAACAGCTGAGGTCTTGAAGAGCTGGAGATTCAGAAGACAACATTTAGAAAAATATTTAATGGCCTAATTGTGAAGGCTCAGCTTTTAAAGGCACCGAAAATTGATGTTACAGAGTTACTAAGATTTTCAAAACCACTTACAATATCTGATTCATAGTGAAAATGAGGAAGCTAGGCACTTTTGAGGATCTTACTACCTACGTAAACTACAATTTGAGGTGCTTAAGTTCCTTAAACATCTCTCCTTATGTGAACTGGGAGCAAAAGTGGTACTGGCTTTCACAGGGGCTTATGCTCCAAGATCACTTAGGTGATGCCAGATGACCATAAAAAGGGTCAAAGCCAGTTTTCCATGTTCTTAGCAGAATATATTAAAAAGCCTAAAAACCCATATAACTATTTATACTAAGTTACAGGTAGGTACTGTGGGGAAAAAATGTAGATGCATGCAGGCTATATTATCTGCATTTTCAGTTTGCTACCTTTTGTTTTTTTACTTTTTTTTTTTAGTTTGAACTTGCTTTTTGTACAATATTTCAAAATTTTCATTAGATTCCATTTTGAAACGGACATTCAGTTGTCATTCACTGAACATATCTCTAAGAGCATATATGTTTCGAGTTTGAAGAGTCAAGTACTCTAGATCACAGCAACGATCTTATCTAAACCTGAGGTCAATCAAGCGGAAACCTGTATGAAGCTGGACTCCCTAATAGTACCATTTTTTTGAGATGACTTAAATCTTGCTAAGTTGAAAAAACCCTTTCAGTTGGTACAAGAGTTCAAACCAAATACAGACTGTTATCATTTGCAGTCATCTGGAAAGGAAAATGCTCTTAATGCAATGTCGGTAAAGGATATTTCCTTGAGTTTTCTTGCTCTGAGCTACTGTCGCTTGTTTACATTCCCCAGAGAAACTGTGTGAAATCTTTCACACAAAAAGTCAAACCTTCAGAGAAGTTTAAGATAGGACTTATGTTGTTAGAATATTTTGATATGTTTTGCATTTTAACCATAAAAACTCCCAGATCCTGCTTCCTTTTTTTCCTTCCATGTACTAATCACAGTGAGCAGCATTAGACTTCTAAAGCATTTATACTGTGAAAGTCGAAAGAAAACTATCCAGCAGGTCAAGGCATGGCAAACAGTAAGAAACACCTGCTGCTTCTACATATGGATAGATTTTTCACTTAAGTGGAAATCACTTAGCTGAAAATCAAAGCACTGGTGGAAAGCGTATCAAAGCAGTTAAAACCAGAAAAGTGCATAGAAGTGTTTTATGAGAAAGCATGTAGCTTAAAGTGTTGAACTTTCACAGATAAATGTGCAGAATTAGTTAGCTATTTTGTCTCTTTCATTTGCTAATCAATTTTCCCCACTAGCAGCCTATGACAACCAGTAGGCCTGCACATTTGATTCATATGGTCAAAGAATGTTTAACCCCCTACTGACCCTCTAGTGTTTGCTCTCCTTCCCTGAAGGCACGGAAGACTTTAAAGTAGAAAACCGATGAATGAAAAGAATTAATCTCTTGGGGCTTTTGTCATTAAAGCTTGAAGGGGGATCAGAACAGTCTGACATGTTGACAGCTGAAGTCAAGAGGAAAATTATGATATAATACAGCAAGTCAAAAATGTTACGTGCCATCATATCCAAAAGGCAAACAAAGGCTACATATTGCCTTATTTCTTTTTTGACTGCTCTTGCTACTGGTAACAACAGTAAATACTGGAACCCCGTGAAAAAGATGAAGGGTGTTCATGGCTGCTTTTTAAGAATAAGCTGTTGAGCTCCTCAAGGATGGGTGTAATATGTAAATGAGCTGCTTCTGACCCTTGTGTCTTATCCCCTTTACAGTCTATGATGGATCTCTGGTGCTGTTACTGTTCTGTACAGTTTTGTTCATGCTTTGTCTTCTTCTAACTAGCTTGCTTTGTTTGGAAGTTGTGAGGCTTCAGCTTGATAGATTTAAATTTTTCTCCCTGAATACAGCATTGGCCAACTCCTTATGCCAATGGTGACATTGTTTGCTGTATGAATTTGGGGGTTTATAATATAGTCTTGCTCAGATACCTTTTCAGATATTATTAATTTGAATTAGTGATTTGCCTAGCAATTCTAAAAGTAATCAAGACCTGAGTGGGTTTGTAATTCAAATGCAGGAGACAGAAAGTTTGTATACATTTGCATTCAGAGACGACAGCCCTCTTCTTTACTGTTGTCTTCATTCTAAGCTCTTGGAATGGCCATTACATCAAACTGAAAGGTATTGATAAACTACAGCAAAAGTAACATATTTTCAGTCCTGTGCTTATTCCTTTTCATTCTGCTCAGCATGGAGAGCCAGGCATAGCTACAGCTACTCTCAACAGCTACTGGACAGTGATCCCAAACCCAGATATATTTTCACAGTGGTATTTTAAATCTGTGGTTGACTTTCTGGTTAGTATAATTTTAGGAGTCTCCTGAGCTCCCAGCAAGGTTTCCCGGCTAGGACAAACTGAGAGGCTTTGAGTTTCCAAGTTATATTAGAGTGAGCCAACAAGAATTTTTGCATATAATTCTGTTAGGGGGGTTTCTATTTGCGGTAGAAGATGTGAGAATAGAGCCTGTATTATATTAACAACAGGACAGTCTGATTGCACAGCGAACTGTGGAGTCTGTGCAGCTCCATGACTGCATTGTATGACCGGAATCATACATGCCAGAAGAGATGGAGTCAATGGTGCATGCTGTATGTATGTGTGAGTGACTGGGAGGGAGGTTATAGACCCATTACTTCCTCTTTCAAACATGCCTCTTGGCTTACGTTATTGTGTGTTACTACTGACCACCTGGAAATGAGAGAATTACCAGTAATATACAGTGTTACCATTGTAATTGCAAGGCAAGTCTCATAGAAGCACAGAATCATTTAGGCTGGAAGAGACCATTAGATCATCGAGTCCAACTGTTAACCTATAGCTGCCAAGTCCACCACTAAACCATGTCCCTAAGCGCCCCTTATAAATACCTTTTAAATACCTCCAGGGATGATGACCCCACCACCTCCATGGGCGGCCTGTTCTAATGCCTGGAAACCCTTTCAGTGAAGAAATGTTTCCTAATATCCAACCTCAACCTCCCCTGGCACAATTTGAGGCTGTTTCCTCTTGTCCTGTTACTTGGGAGAAGAGACTGGCACCCACCTCACTCCAGCCTCCCTTCAGGAAGCTGTACAGACCGGTAAGGTCTCCCCTCAGCCTCCTTTTCCCCAGGCTAAAAAACCCCCATTCCCTCAGCCGCTCCTCACAGGACTTGTGCTCCAGACCCTTCCCCAGCTTCGTGGCCCTTCTCTGGACACACTCCAGCACCTCAGAGGAGCCCAAATCTGAACCCAGCACTCGAGGTGCGGCCTCACCAGTGCCGAGTACAGGGGGATGGCCACTCCCCTACTCCTGCTGGCCACACGACCGCTGAGACAAGCTAAAACCATTCTTAACTTCAGGCATGTATTAAGGCTTCAGTCTGGATCCAGTCATGGAACTAAAGAAGTTAGAATGATTCAGGCATAGATTAAATAGGAACTGACAAAATCTCATATATAGCTTTGCAGCCTCTCATCTTCTCAGAGAACATCTATGACAGCTGCATTGTGGAGCCGCAGAAGGGAGGCTTGTCTAGGTGTCATAGGCAGAAACTCATGTTCAGCTGGCCGCTGACCAACACCCCCGTGTCCTTTTCTGCTGGGCAGCTTCCCAGCCACTCTAGTCTTGAGCTATACTTTCTGAGAAAGAGTGGAAGATACTGTGCTTTTCAACTGGGGAACACACAGAGCTGCTTTCCTTTCCCCCAGCACAGACAGGCAGTGGTGGCGGGCAGGCAGCGGTGCCCGGTGCCTGCTTTCTGAGGCCACGGGGCCGCGGCTGCTGGCCGTTCAGCTGGCCAGCAAGGGGCCCCCGCTGCCTGAACTAAGCCAGCCGGCCAGGTCTCCGGCTTCGTCTGGGTAAGCGTAAAGCCTGCTTAACAATAGTTAAACATTTAAGCAGCTTGCTGTGAAAGAAGAAAGTTCAAAGCGCTCACATTTCTGCTCAAACAGCTATGCCTATAACTGACACTGGTTGTCTTTCCCAGCTAAGCTGTGGTACAAATAGCTGACAAAGGGAAGTACCTGGGAAATGGGAACAATGAGAGGGAACAGTGAACTGCCCGATCTACTACTAGGCTGAATGGAAGACTAAAACATCCTTGAGTATGTATATGCAGACATATTTTTTAAAAGTGGAATCAAGTGAGATGGGATAAGCTTTTCATTTTCCATTTTCAGCTGCAAAAGTCCAGAGTTCATCAGTTGAAATCAGATCATTGGATTTTCTAGATTGAAATGGGAAATTTTTACCTTCTAAAAACTGTTGAAGAGATGATACATATCTGCTTTTGAAGTACAATTTAACAACAGTTTTCTAATTTGACTTTTTTTGAGAAGCAAACCATGTAGACCTAGATTTTATCCCTGCAATCATTGTGAAGAAAGGGACAGCAAATATCTCTGTTGCCTTACAAGCCCAGTTCACACTCTGGCCACATAGCATAGAATCTGATCACCTCCTATAGTCGTAGGGTGCAGTAATGTAGGTGGTTCATATCATGCTGATTAAAACTGGTTTGTAACTTCTGTTTTCTGTGTGGATGCAGAGCACACTTTCAACCAAGCTGTTAAAAGTTTACTAACAAAATTAACCAAATTTTTCAGAGTTACTGAAGTGAAACACTGCTGGTTTCCCCAGTGTGTCTAAGGGAAATGTCTCCAGAAATGGAGCAGGTGATACTAGCAAATCAGAGTTTGCTAAAATGGGTCCCAAAACTTCAGGACGTTCATGATTTTCAACATTTCGTGATTCTTGACAAATATGATGTTCCTATGTTTGAGATGGTGACAGGTAAATGTGAATACTGGACTGTAAAACAAACAAACAAAGAACTTTGCATTGTGTGGAAGACTACAAGAGCAAAATCAAAATGATAATGTTTTAAAGAGTAGAAAATAAATCTCCCTGCTAGCTGCTAACTATGAAAAGACTTGTTAGATGTATGGCAGTTTGTATAAGCTCCCAGTGTAGCAGACAGCATTTGCAGTAATTGTAGCAAAATAGTTCATTTAGCTGTGTGGGCACAAGTCACGGGAACATCTGGCCAATATGGAGTGAACTTGGAAGAGTCCCCAGGAGTCCTGAGTCCCAAGCGTGTCTGTGTGAACCATTAATCCACTTCTTCATCCTGAGGACTGCAGAGTATGCAACAAGAGAGCCACCATGTTCTGTTCAGTGTACTGAAGCGCACCTGCAGTATGACCTACAGACTTCAACCACATGAAACATTTTTTGGAAGCCAACTTAAAACTGGCAAGTTTAAAAACCCATTCAGTGAAGGATGGTTGATTGAATGCAGCTCAGTTTTATGCTGCAAAGAAGTGTTACAAAAAGAATACACTTACAAAGATTAATCATATAATCATAGAATGGTTTGGGTTGGAAGGGACCTTAAAGATCATCTAGTTCCAACCCCCCTGCCATGGGCAGGGACACCTCCCACTAGACCAGGTTGCTCAAGGCCCTGTCTAACCTGACCTTGAACTCTTCCAGGGATGAGCATCCACAGCTTCTCTGGGCAGCCTGTTCCAGTGCCTCACCACCCTCATGGTGAAGAATTTCTTCCTAATATCTAATCTCAATCTGCCCTCCTTTAGTTTAAAACCATTCCCCCTTGTCCTTTCACTACACGCCCTTGTAAAAAGTCCCTCTCCATCCTTCCTGCAGGGCCCCTCAGGTACGGGAAGGCTGCTGTAAGGTCACCTCGCAGCCTTCTCTTCTCCAGGCTGAACAAGCCCAACTCTCTCAGCCTGTCCTCACAGCAGAGCTGCTCCAGCCCGCGGATCATCTTGGTGGCCTCCTCTGGGCCTGCTCCAACAGCTCCATGTCCTTCCTGTGTTGGGGCCCCAGAGCAGGAGGCAGCACTGCAGGTGGGGTCTCACCAGAGCAGAGCAGAGGGGCAGAATCCCCTCCCTTGACCCGCTGGCCACGCTGCTTCTGATGCAGCCCAGGGTACAGTTGGCTTTCTGGGCTGCCAGCACACATTGCCGGCTCATGTTGAGAATGACAGTCAGTCATTCTTGACTCAGATAGGTACATCCTAGGTCCAAGATTCTAAGGCCTTTTGAGAGCCTTGCAACCCATTTTCTTTCAGTTAAGAACTAAGCTGTCCTCAGCAAGAGGATGATAATTTTTGGCTTCTTTTATCCACTTTTTGGAGCATGACTAGGTCCTATTCTATCTGTGGAAATTCCACTGCTTTTAGTGAAAACAGCTCACATGGAGGGGCTGCAGAAGAAAAGATCCTGAAATTGTATTGAGCTGAGGTTAATAAATTGAAAACTTAATATCCATAAAAAGTTGGTGGGTTCTGTTTACGTATCCATAGTTACTCACTACATATCATTCCAGTATAATGCATTCAGAGTGTAACAATCAGTAAGAGGAAAAACGTTACTTTATCTGAATCTTTTCTGCTTGAGGATACAAAGATCTTTCAAAAATGTCTTGAGCGGTTAATAAAATCTAGTGTTTTTTAGTAGTGCAAGAATTTTATTTCTGAATATTCAAAGAGATGATTCAGTAGATCTTTGCAATGAGAAGGCCAAAAGTTAGAAGTGTGAAAATAAGGTACAAAGATCCAAATTCTGTTCTGTATTATTGCTTTTAGCTTAATCTAAATATTGTAAGTATTCCAAGTTTTATCTGGGCTATAATGCTGCCTAAAATAGTTTCAAAACAAGCATCTACTCTGGGAAAAAAAACAAAACAAAACAAAACAAAACACAAAAAGTTCATCCTTTGGACAGATCCAACTCTTACTTAAATTAGTATCAGTCTTCCACTAAATTTAATGGGAGTTGTACAGAGCATGGAATGCTGAGTTCTCATATAGCAGCAATATGGAAATATGAACCTGAGTTTTTTGAAAACTTGCTTTAAAATGCAGTTAAAAATTAAATCTAGATATGCTGACTTCAGAAATGAGTACAGATAGATGTCTTGAATGTCTTCTTATCAGCATCAGATAGTATTAACTGGCAAATTCATGGTCTTTTCACTGAATTGATTTCAATGAAATAGATTTCAATTGAATTGCTTTGAAGATCCATGTTGGGCTTAAGAATTTTGTCTGCAATTCAGCGGTCAAGGGCAGAATTTTCCAAAAAATGAAAAATTGTAGTCTTAGAAGGTAATTTGCTTAACATAAACATTTGTTATGATGAAAGATCCTTAAAAACCTGCAGGTTCAGTGAAGTTCTTGAGGTTCAAAGGAGCATAAATTTGTCTGCTAAAATGACGCTGCTTTACAAGCTTTTAAGTTTCCTTAATGACTCAAAGTGATTCACCTGTAGCTCAGGGTTGATCACATGTAAAGATAAAGAACATAGGAATGCACATATACTAATATTTACATTTTTATGTGCAGAGTGCATACAATTGCAACTTGCTAAGAATGTTAGCATTTACCCCTGTCCTGGTTTCAGCCAGGACGGAGCTAGTTTTGTTTCCAGCAGCTCCCGTGTTTTGGGTTTAGTATGTGAAACAAGGTGACAGCGCGCTGCTGCTGCTGCTGGTGTTCGTTGCTGCCGAACGATCAAGGACACTTTGCAGTTCCCCAAGCTTTGCTGATGTGCAGGTGCAAACCCTTGGGAAGGGCACGGCCAGAATGGTTGATCCAAACTGGCCAAAGAGAGTGTTCCATGCCATAGACGGCATGGCCGGGGTAAGGGAGGGTCGGCCATTGCCCTCTGGCTCTGGTTCCTTGTTCAGTTCGTTTTCTGTTCATGTTCCCTTCTTGTTACATTTTATTTTTGTTTTATTTTGTTCGGGCCTGTTTGTTCATCTGTCTGTTCCCTCGCGCTCCCTCTGGCACTTGCTGTTCTGGGATGGCTGCGGAGGAATATCCCTGCTCCCTGGCTGCTGCTGGGGATGGGCTGTATCAGTCATTGGGTGGTGAGAAACTGTGCATCGTTCATTTTATATATCCTATTATCCTTATACATTATTATTACAATTAATATATTTTAGTATTTTCCTTTGCTGTCCTAGTAAAGTGTTTTTATCTTAACCCATGAGCTCATGCTTGCTCTCTGATTCTCCTCCTCACCCCATCAGGGAGGAGAGGAGTGAGCGAGCGGATGCGTGGTCCCATTACTGTTCAGGGTTAAACCACAACCACCCCATTTTTAGGTCAGAACACTGTGAACAAACTGGAGTTAATAGGATCAGATATTGGTCAATAATACTATATTGTCAGTATTTGTTGACAAGGTTCAAATGATAGGTGTATTTATATTAGCCACAGCTAAGCCAAATAGCTAAATATGAATTGAATTGACATTTAATGATGTTTTGGGATAGCTGAAGCATAATTTAGTAGTAACCAAATGCTAAAAGTATCTGGCAGTTTAATGTCATGTTGCCGAAAAAGTACATATAACTGCCTGGAAGGTATATCACACAAATTACGTCTCATATGTTTTAAGCAGAGCTATGGGTTTCTTGTATTAGCACTAAAATGATCCTGACAAGTGCTGCTTTCCTTCCAGAATTACTTAATATGTCTCTTCTTAACTAGTTGCAGTATATATGAATCACATGCTTTGGGCCTTAACTTCTGGAGTTCAGGCCATCATCTGTTATATTATCCTTCCTGTTTGAGTGTATTTGGCAAAGAAAACGAGCACTGCAAGTAAGAAAGTGATCCGCTTTCTTTTTCCACTACTTTGGCCTCTACTTCAGTTGTATCATTCTCATTCTGTCAGGTGAGATCATTATTACATGTCTTGTCCTGGACAGTTATTCTCATTTGGGGTGTGTAGGTTTTGAAGCAATCAATCAGAGGTCACATTTGGTCAGGGTGGGACCCTTTCCAAATTACTCCTGGAAAAGGTGGGACCAGTTCCTGAAGCAACATTCTCTGAGTGGAAAAAATTATTTGGTGAAAAGCTGTAACATTTCACCAATCTTTCACAGGGCAGCACTACGTAAGAAAGCCTGAAAACAGACAGACTAAAAAATAGAAAGTGAACAAATGTCTTAATGAGAGTTCACCAGAGTTACCTTTGCATTTGGAAAATTAAATTGAAGTCTGAATTGCTTCTCGATACAATGACTTTCTGGTGATGTGATCAGAATTATGATTCCATTATGGAGACTATGTTAAATTATTCTTCACCAAATGGGACTAAATCACTGTTCTCAGTCCATTGTTGTAGAAGTTCGACATCAAATCCAGCTCTGGGTCTGCCTTTTGCTCCTGGAAATCCTTCTTGATCATTAGGTCAAACCTTAGTTAAAGTAAATGTAAAATAACTGGAAACCAAGTTAAAGCAATTTATCTTGCTTTGTCTTTATTATATGCAGGACATAGCTTGCTGTACTTAAGCAGCAAACACCTATACAGGTAATAAATGGGTGATACCTAAGTTTAGAACAAGTGTGGAACTATAAATTATGGAGGACACACTTGCCTGTGTGAAAGACATTTTTAAAGGTTTAAGTTTCCTGAAACTGGAGAATTACTGAAATAATAACTTAAGTGAATGCACTTTCACTGGAGACTGGTAGTTACTAGTAATTGTGTTGCATATACACTTTAGGCATTGACCTCATGTCTCAGATATTCAGCATACCAAAAGCTTGGTTGCTTAGCAGTGAATGCTAAGTGACATATTAAGTTCAACCAAATGTCAGTCATTGCAATGATGTCATGTTGTCCAAAACCCATTAATTACTTTGAAAATTCCCACAGTAGCTGAAAATCTCAGATTATCTGCCTGAATTAATGGGAGCCCTGTAATTGAATGATGGATCCCATGCTGTTATTTTGTACCCTATGTACTTTACATATACATTTTGATAGGGAAATGAAGGTGGCAAATACTGGTTTTGGTGATCTCTACTCATCTTAGAATCACTGCCAATTTTAGTGTTATCATTAAGAACAATCCCATTAATAATAAGAAAAGTGAAAGGCCATATTCCCCACAGTACACCTTAGAAATTAATATCCTGTATGAAAGATATGCAAAGATTTTGGTGGAATTACATGGCTGAGAGTTGGAGAATCTGTGCCAAAACCTTTCATTCCTGTTTTAGCAATGTGTGAGATTCCAAGGGAGAGAAAAGGAAGTTAACTTATTTTTTTTTAATATCTCCTACCAATTGAAGTATCATTTTTCTTTTTTACTCTTCAGTCATGAATGTGGAAGGTAAGTCAGAAAGTTTTAAAGTACATTTGTGCACTGAGTTACCAGGCTATAGTTAAATTCCAAAACAGTGCATGTAAATGCCTGGGGCTTCATGTGTTTGTCAGCCAGGTTTCGGGAGGTGAGATCTTCTTTCATAAGGACAAGCAATTATAGGATGCAGGACACTGTTACTCTCAGGTGCATTTTGCTCATTCTAGACCCCTCTTTAGGTGTCCTGGGAAAGACGGGACAGAACCCTGTTTGATGGTATCAACAGTCAGTCTCCCCTTCTACATCTGCTCACAAGTCATCAGCAGTTTGTGTATTTTATGTGATCTGGCTTCGGTGCTGCAGTATTTTATAGGGTAACACCTATAGTAGAAGAAAACTCCAAATTCATATTATGAGACCTGAGGAAATATTTCATAGTGAATAATGTTCCTGATAAAGCCTGTCTCTTTGTTGATGGAAACTTTGCAAACACTTTGCAATCTTCCTGTTTTTTTCGGAAGCAAGATCTTGGAGAGATTTTTCTTTCACTTTATTGGATTCATTGTGAGCAACTTGCCACTATGAACCAATATTCAATATTCAGTATTAGGTTATGTTAGTTAAAGTTCTTCCCAATGCAGCCTGACATATTTGATTTGTAGAGAGTAGGTACAAGAAAGAAAGAAAAAGTCTTTTTATGATTGATGATCAGGGCAACTTTCTGCTGGTAAGAAATAATTATGAAATTGTCTGGTCTATCAATCAAATTGCAAAACTGCACTGAAGAAAGATATGTCTGAAGCTGCTGGAAAGGAAAGCATGATTCACAGGATTGTGAAATTAAACATATCTGCACTTTCTTTTTAGTAAAGTGATGCATACTCATGAAAAGAATTTCCTTGCTTTGCAACTGTACATACTGGCAGCAAAAGATGACTTGATGCTTCTTCAGTTATGTTTCTAATTTGCCATTGTTTCACTCTGTTATTCTTTGCATCTGTACAGGGCATGTTCAAACAGAAGTCTCAGCAACTGGCTAATTTGTGGTGCAGTCAACAGGCTTTGGAAGCCAATTTCTAGATACTTTTTTTCCTGTGGTACCCCTCAGTAGAATGGTAGGGCCAGATGGAGAAGTGATACAAACTATTTATTTATTCCATCAATTTGTATCTTCCAAAAAATTACAACCTCAACATTTGCTGGGGTGGCTTTACATATCTCAAAATATTAAAAGAGTCCATATTGTGGAGAACATTAGATTCGATTCAATTTAATATATAACCTTTTTTATCAATCCTTCCTTTGAGGAAGAGTGCATGTTTGGCTTTTTTTTTTTTTTTAAAAAAAAAAAACCAAAATAATAATAAAAAGAGAGCAGGATGTTCATTGGAGTTGGTCAGTCTTACATAGCTTATATTGAGCTTAAAGGAAATCATGTATCAGACCTAATACATGTCATATGGTCAGTATAAAAAAGAAAGAAAACTAAACCTCCAAAATATACATGCAGCAGTTGGCTTTCTAAAACATAGGACTACTGAATGTTCAGTGAAGTTTATGAAGCTGAATAAACCCCAAATTCAGTTTATCAAAGTTGAACTCAGTCTTTTGGAATCAGTGCAGTGATTCTAGCTTTATTCCAGCCAAAGACTGGTCAGCAAGATCTATTTTGGGGATGAGGAATGCCCCAAAATGCTGAATGTAGAAGTTAAGGCCACTAGGGCATATCATTATCCATTTCACACTGTGGAATGGGCTGTGCAAATTACCCTCCTAGACTGAGGAACCCAAAGGCCTGCAGAAACCTGGCTGTCCAAGCCATCTTCTGCTTTTAGCAAGCTCGTTTATTTGCAGCATTTTGCTAACGTTGCCATTTAAACTGACTAAGAACCAAACCCATTGTGACTTGCCCCTCCCCAAAGGGATATCGCCTTTCCTAGTGTGCTAACTCTGGAAATGCAGTAAAAGAATGCAATATCCTTGAAATTGCAGTTCTCTGCCAGGAAAATTAGATTTCACTCTAAAAGCATCTCTTATTATTAACAACAAACATGTATGTAGCAACTGTATTTGCATTGCACTTTACCAAAAGGAACAAGACATTCTCTTTTCCCTGATTAATTTGCAGGCTAAATAAACCAAACAAGGCATATTAAATGTATCTGGTTTAAAACGTGTTTGGCTTCCTTTACCATAGACAGCTATCAGTTTTATATTCTTGGTGTTTGTTTGTTTTCTTAAAAATAGGTCTGTCTATAAGACAAGGTAATGCTGTTATTTCTATAGGGCACTAAAGCACAAGAAGCTGATTAGTTGGAGTTCACACAAAAACATATATGCCAGATGAAAGACCTAAACTGACGCATTCTGGTAACCACACTGTTGTCCTGACTGATGTATTTCTCTGGAAATCAGGCAAAAGAAGGCAACAGGGAAAGAAAGAACTTTTACTTTAAGTGATTTATCTTGTTGGAAATCCTGCAAGCAAAGCCCATGAATTCTTTGCTCATTCTTAGAACCTCAGGAAACACCTGCCTTCAGAAGAAAATCCTGTAAACCCACAACTCTCAGACGGAATATATCTGATTGTCAGACTTCTCAGTCATAAAGTGGGTAGGAGAATGTAGAGGAGATCGTTATCCCTAATCACAGAAAGTAGAGGAATTATTGCTTAAGGCATATTTTAGAATATTTTAGATGTTTTTTGGTGTTTATTATTCAAGCTCAGTGAGTTTATTTTTTTCATATCTTGGAAAATGATTTTCAAAGTTAATTTTCCTGAATACTGGTGTGTTCTATACAACCATGTAAAGGTTCAAAGTTACAGAAATTGCTACCTATGAAAACAGTTGTTGCTGGGAGTCACTAATTTTTCAGAGACAAAGCAAAAATTAAAAAATCAAATGAAAACTTGCCTTTCATTTCAAATTGCCAAGCATACATGCACTCATTTGCCTAAACCTCTCATACATTGACGTCAGTAACCTAGGGGAAATGCAGTAACATGTTGTTAGCAAGTGGCTGCATCAAAGAACAATTTCTGAAGTCCAACTCTGTGTTGTTGCAATAAAGAACACGTGTAACATTCCCAACTAATTAACCAATCAATATTTTAGACATACTAAGTTATCTGTATACAGGAAAGCCAGGCTGCTGTAAACTTGCACAGGGGAAAATAAGGAAGATGCATGTATTTCTTGGCAAATGTCTTTTTTAGACTGGTTTTGAAAGGGTTGCTTTGGATATTGATAGAAGAAAAATAGACTAAGCTAATGTAGATATTCTAAGCCTAATATTTTAAGCTTGATTTTTTTCTTTAGCACCCAGAACCATAGCACTGGATCATCTAGACATAAAAGAGTCCTTCAAAATTTGAATGTCACAACATAAAATTTTTTCCACAAAATGATCATGCTTTATCTTAGCAGCACAAGTCATCTCGTTAGGAATTCTTGGCCCATTTTCACCTTAGTTGTATTAATAATCATTTTATATTGTTATCTTAGATCATCGTTTGACTTAAGTAGCTCTTCTCATCCTCTGTGAGGAAATTCATCCTTCCTATGTTTTATAAGTATCAATTCTACAAGCAATTCTTTTTCTCCATTTTTCTACTAGCTTTTTCTGCTGTCCTACCAGCTGATAGATTATGCCTTCCACCAGCCACTCGTTTCTTTACAGTTCTTTGCACTTTGAAAATTAGCTGAATAATTTATTACAATGGAGTTGGCTACACAGTCAACTAGGGAGGTTTCTGCGCTCTATGTAAGCTGACGCTTCTGGAGGCAGATCTACAGAGTTGTTTGCAAACTTCTGATTACGACTGGCTATCATCCAGCTATTGCCAGTGAGGGCAAAGCAAGCATGTGAGTGCCTGCGAAATACCAGGGAGACATCCTTTTCGGGTTTTCTAGCATTGCCCTAGTTATAGCACATTCTTGCACATCAGTTGAGTGTCAAAAAACTATGCTGAGATCTTGAAAGAACATTTTTCAATGCCAATAGCAAATACCCCTGGTAACTGAACCCCTAAGCAATGACTGACCCAAATCCTATTGAAGCTGATGGAACACCTTTGACTTCACTGTGCCTTAGACATGGGCCAGAATAGCCTTCAACAGCTGTAATGCAGAGCCAGGTCTGACCACATAAGCATACTCATGTTCTTGTATTCCCCACCATTCTCTTTTCCCTTCACAGCCAAAAGGAGACCCAAAACAGATTCTGCTGCTTCTTTCTGTGTGTGTTCTCCCAAGCCTCTAGAAAGTGTCAGTCAAATATGTAAGGCTCCATTTTTGATGATAGGAAATCTGCTGAGCTGCAGTTAACACTGACTTTTTTTTCTTTCTGATGTGTATTTTTTTTAAAGCCAAGATACAACCAATCATCCTTGTTCTTTTTCTATGGATTGTAATTTATCCTGAATTCCTACAAAGCATTTCTTTTGCTTCCAATTGTGAAGACCTGTTAAGTCAGTAATTGCCACAGGCCCCTTAAAATCTGTTTCTCCTTCCATCCACTACTGTTTTGGTTGTGGTTTAGTTTATAATTGCTTTTGATTGTGCATCATAAACGTACATTCTTTTAGAAAGTGTTATTTGAAAAGGCTAAATTAATTTTAAAGGAAGTTTCTTTCCCCAAAATGAGCATATATTTTGGATGGCACATAGGAGAATAATGCAATACTAGATTACTGCATTAAATTAAAATCAAATCAAAGTCAGTGACATTCCCTAATCTAATAAATGCCAGATATTCTGGATTTCTTGAGCCGAAGTAATTGCAAAGTCCCTAACTAGTGACTAATTAGAAGAAAAGTGTTGACAAATTACACAGAATGAAGACGACAGAAAGAAGACAGATTTGGGAAAGAAATAGTATTGAATGAGCATTAAAAGACAGAACATCTCCTTGGTGAACTTCTTGCGTGTAGTTTGTATTATCCACTGCAATTTTTAACTGATCAAATATTTATGTTACAATAAAAAGAGGCAAGGGATGGTTGGTTAAATTAAACTAATGGTAGGAGTATCAATTGTTTAATCCAGACCTCATATAGATCGACTTCTGTTAGAGAAACCACACGTTAGCCAATTTGACATGTTAAACATGGACAAAATTTAAGTAACATAGTAAGCTGAAATAAACAGTCTTTACCACCTATATATAAAAATTATATTAGAAATATTGTTGCATATTTTACTCTCCACAAACAATAACTGATATTTTGTCTTGACTGCTGTATCATAAATGAAAGGATCAAGACAGAAATTACTGAACGTGTAGTTTATTCCACTTAGAAGCATCTGAATTAGCCTGTGTAAAACAGGAAATTGAGACATATTTATTTACAGCTATTCAGTCTTTTTAAAGGGTCTTCTTTTTTGGAAATCTGTTTCAAGTGAATGCAAAATATCAGAAAAAGTAATGGTTAAAACTAACTAGTTTTAAAGTTTCCTTGAGAAACAACTCGTTTGTGAATTTCACCCCATTTCAGTGCAAAGCTATGTACTGGCTCACGTTTTGCTTGACTCTTTGGTGGATGACCGTTCCGCTGGCTGGCCCTGTGTTTGTGCTCCATAACAAACGATTTCTGGGAGCACTTGGTATGGTAGAAGTCCACTGTGAGCACTGTGTGCAGCTGAAATGATCCCAGTCATGCAAATGTAAAACATGAATGCTTTTAAATGATTGTCTGGTGTGAAAAGATTATCAGGTACACCACAGCAGAGCCCAGGGAGTAATGGATGTTTTGATCATAACACCAAGAGATACCGACCATCCAGTGACTTCACTGGGAGTGGCAGAACCTCAGTATATTTAATGATCACATTCTTGGTTATACAGCACATTTTACCAAAAAAAAAAAAAAAAAAATCAACTTAACTTACCCATCTGAGGCTGGAATATGTCCCCTTTTCCCTAACTATCACCTCGGAGATTTCCTATCTATCTTAACAGTTCACTTATCAGCTTCTGTACTGATTCATGCCAAACAATGTAGCAAGTTCCAAATGTATAAAAAACATGCATTTCATCCACTATTGTATCTAGCATACAAGAAAGTGGAAGCATAGGGACCAGTTAAGGAAGAGCAAGAGAAGCAAGGATGGAATCCACACAATATAGTCTGTTCACTAAGCAGTTTCAACATATTCTGTATCTGCTTTCACCAGTCACAAATTTGTAGACATTACCAAACTTAAGTGTGTCGGTACATTTTCACTTAGAATGTAGGTTAGCTTTTAGTTAATCTTAAGATGTTTTGATTTTGGATTATATGGACTGAATCCAAAGTCCATAGGACTTTATCATAGGACTGAACATGAGCCAGTTTTATCTTGGCATTTACTGGAATGCCATATTTTTATTGAAAATTGAGGTTTCCTGAAATGTGGTTTATTTTGCAAATTTGTAAAGTGTAGAAAGCCACATTCTTGATCTTCTTTTTAAGAATCAGATCTTATCAAAGTTGTGTTTTTCTACCATAAATTCCCACATGTATACAAAAATACCTTATTTCATTAAAATATTTCTACTAAGCATGTTTTAAATATATTTTAATACAGGCATTTACCTTGTACGTTCATTTTGTATTTCTAATAGATCTTGTCAGACAGAATAAATCTATAAATATCATGTATTGTACAAGCTGCATTTAACTTCTGAATAGCTCTGACTCAGCACAGACTGTATAAAGCCAATGGCTGTTGAAAATGGGTCAGTTCTGTTTGGTTGACCGGGATGGTACAATATGCCAAAATAAGCACAAACTCTACCAGCTCTACTAAATAGTTTTCTGTTTTTATTTGTCTCAAAAGTAACTAAACACTCCTCAGTTGTGCATTAAGAATTATTTGGGTTGGCTTCTGCTTCTTCAAGTAGGAAGACTTCTATGTTCATCTTTTGGCATACAATTGGATTTTTTGGTGTGTCTTTTTAATATCACTTTATGTGTAATGAGGTTTAGATATAATTCAGGAAAAAAAGTGCCTCCCCAGATATTTAAATTTAAAAGATTCTAAACCTTGTGTGAATACAGGGGAAAAAAATCCCACATGATGGTGCTCTTAACTTAAATGGTGTCTGACATGTTCACCAACTCTTACTATCACACTGTTTTTATTTAGTTCCACAAATACAGACCAAACGTGTCTTGTCCTTTTCTGGAAATGGAGGGGGTGGCCCCTCTTTTTATCACACTGAGTTTCTGTATTTGTACGATACAAAGAAAGAAGGTCTAATGATCACCTTGTGGTCTGTGGCCATGGGGAGGATAGCTGATGCACTGGTATTTAATGTGCTTGATGTTACTTAATTTTCTCCATACCACACGGTTGACTCAATTGTATTTAATCAATCATCCTGAAATAGCTATTTGCAAAATTGTTACACCCGTGGCCAGAGCAATAAATAATGCTCTCGCTTCTTGATTCTCTGCTTTTTCCAGGTTAAAAGTAATTTGTTGGTCTCCATCATGCATGCCCTTTGATATATTAGGGGAATGTGGTAACAATTTTGTATACATGTTCTTCTCTGCCATTTAGAGAAGTTGTAAAAGTCCAAAATAACTTCCTCAGCTCCCTGCGTTGTAAATGAGCAGGCAGAGTGACAGCACAGGGAATCCACCTAAGAGGAGCAGAAGTGTTGGCCTTCACCGCATTTTCCCAAAGCTTCCCAAACACTAGATGTTCAAAAGGCTGATTCGTTTGCTGGAGACTATCTGTGATCCTAAGGTAGATCATTACTAGCTTGTTACTGTAACAATTTTATATGCTCAGCCAGACTCCTGATAGCTTCTCATCCCTTGAGTTGTCGGTGAAGCCACTGCATACTATTCCTATTAATCTGTTGAGTGCTTCTGAATCCCATGCCTTCCTACTGCCTCAGTTCCGTTCTTTTCAGACAAAAACAGAAGAGAGAATTGTTTAGAGAGTTTCCTCTAAGGGCAAGCTGCAGATTTCACACCCACCGCTGGAGTCTTAAGGCAGCTGCAAATCCATGGGGAGAGGTTATTTAAACAGAGCAGTTAAAGGCAATCAATCCTAGTGACTGAGTGACTGCACGACACAAGTTTGCTTCGAGATGTTCATCCCAGTGCCAGGGCCAATTGAGATCCATACTATTGTTCTTCTTACTGTAAGCCGATGAGTTTCTGACAAAAATTATAGGATGTGTTGCTTACAATAGCAGAGGAGATGACTCAAAGATCGAGGAGGTCTGTTCCAGTCCTTTGTTTCTACAGAAATCCAAACTGTCGAGTTCAGACATTGGCTCAATTTCTGTTAAAGGAATGCTGAAAGACTGTGAAGCTGTCGTGTTCTCTGGGGAGGCTTGGTGGCATATGTAGATGTTAGTGCCACACTGAAGACATTGGGAAGTCATCTCACATTATGTGTGTGAGTGTCCTGGGGAAGGGCTTGTGCTGAAATCTGTGTACAAGTAACAGAGTGGAAAAAAATCTGTTGGAAATAACCACTAAGCAATTATTTATAAAATACAGCTATTGCAGCTGTTGTTTCCAGTGTTTAGATACTACAGGCCACGTGTTATTTGCAAAGAAGTTTCATCGGTTTTGGTCTCAAAAAAATACTAAAAACCAGAATTGTGTTCTGCACGTGAGCAAAAAATTTGATCCTGGTCTCAGGAAAGAGGATTATAGACTACGTATTTTACACCTGCACCCAACTTAAGACAGTCGTAGAAAATGGTATTGGAGATGAAAGAAATTTTAACATTCTGCAGAATTCAAAGCATACTGATTTCTTTGTCAACATGCTATTTGATAAAATAATGGGGAAAATATTTCCTGTAGATTCTGAGGATATATGACAACGTATATGTTAATTATTGTCAGTCTGTGCTACTGGAGAAGGTAAAATTCTGTATTTCAAGTAGTTTTAAAGTTTCACAGAAGTCTGTTTTTAACCAATTTTATTTGACTTTCCATTACATATTTTCATTAATGACTAAGATGAATGCACATGCAGAACTTGTAAATTATGGTTAATTGAGGGTGGTTTCAAATATTTTGGAGAATAGGATGAGAAAACCTGTGTGGGAAAATACTGCACAGTAGTTGTTTTAAAGAGAAGATTTCACACCTATTCCAACTGCTGGCTCCAGATATTTATGCACATCAGATACTATTCTCTAAGACTTTGCTCTCTTTTTCCTTTGCTTTTACACTGCAATAAGATTTTATTTTTTTTTTTAATCCTGAGATTTTGCTTTTTTTCAGTAAAACCTGAAGGGCAGGAAAGAGGAAAATCCGTAAGTGATACTATCTCAGCACTCCCTAGTCTCCTGTCTTACTGCATAGGTTTTGAGTAGGACATACACAAGTTAGAAGTGTTTTCCAAACACTTTTAACAGGCAAGATCTTTGAAGTATTCAATGTATTGTAGGAAAAAATAATAATAAATACAATGGTTTCAAGAAGAGTCCTGATGGCTATTTAGCAACCACATAATCACACAACTTTGTGTATTATGTTCACTATTTATTTATAAAGAAATAGTCTGCCATTGCCTGTATACTTGCTAATGTTGATCTACAGCTAGTCCTAATGTTGACCTACGGCCAGTTTGACTTCCCTCTTGCCTTTTTTTAACTGGTATAATTCCTTCAGTTTAACTGGAATAGTTCCTAGCTTAAGAGGAGTCGCTAGCTAAAATTGAGATACAAATGGTGGATATTTGTAGCTCTTACAGGAATAAACAGAGTTGAAGTATACAAATAAAACTTTCTTGACAGCAATATGTGCAATGAAAGGAACATGTAATTTATGTAGTTTTTTGTGCTGTCCTAGGATGTGAAGTTTCTTCCACCTCTTTCTGTGATGTAATACTTTATAAAAACAACCTTTTCAGACTCACAGTCCCACTGAATTCAGTACTGTTAGGTATGTGAGAAAAGCTAGGTGAATTTGACTCTCATTGCTTCTGAAATTAATGAGACATAACCTCAAAGAAAGAATAAAAAATAAGAAACAGTATAATTTCTAATCAGAAATAAGCATGTAATTAAATGTTCCATTAAGGCACAAAGACAATATATGTGTCATATTCAATGGGAAATCATGTATATAGTGTTTCAGAAGGAATTTTTCCAAGTGATCATGAAGCTAGCAGATAAATCACTAAGGAAACAATTCATGACAATAGGCTTTATTGTTACTCATAGAAGTTGCCATCTATTATTTTCCATTATTTCATTGGAACAATTCTCTAAACTTGTAAGACAATAAAAACATTCCAGTTGAACCAGATGCAAAAATCAGATTCCTACCCATTGTATTTATAGGGCAGATACTGCAACAACACCACAACACACACACACTTTTGTATCTAAAAGTGTGACATCCTCTAGGATAACAGGTTTAAATTTATGGCCTTTAAAGTAAAAAAAAAAAAATAAAAATTAAGTAGTTAAGGTGGCTATAGTAGTTTAACATTTTAGAAGGGTATAAGCACTGGATACTATAGTGACTGAAGCACGTGCAATCTTAAATTTGCAGTGAAAAATTTCAACATGTGGAAGCATTGCGGAGTCTTAGGGTCAAGAATAGGTGGTGTTCAATAACATGCCCAATCTGTTTTTCCTCTGTCTTGTTTACAAATTGCTGGGACCAACTTGTAAAGAACTCTGTTCTTTTACCTAATGTGTGAGCTGTAGTTAATTTTGTTCCTCAGTTTTCCTCTCTGTGAGAGATGGGACAATTGATACCTACCTTTCTTTCAAGAGACCTGAATTACCTGTGAGACACAGGAACGTTTATGGATCAATCCCTTTGAAATCATTTGACAAATGACTCTTTGTGAATAGTTAACAGCTCAAATTGCTTTGGCTTGGGGCATATGGCAGCTAGGATGCTTCTGTTCCCTGATGAGCTTGACTCCTAGAAGCAGGGCTGGCATGAATGCTCCATTATCACTAACTCAGTATACATTCAATACAAATCTCTCTGCAGTATTAACTCAGAAGGCAGGCTTTGGGCAAACATGACTTTCTGTAGAATCATTTTAAATGATGGCAAACTAATGAAAATTGAAGTCATAGTATACACCTTTCAGAACTGCAGACTTTTTTGGTGTATTCCCCAAGCACTAGTGCAAATATACAATGAAGAAATGGGCACAAGTTATCTTAGGACATTTTTGCATCTTAACATGTATATTGCAAATAAAAAATCCCCAAGATTTTGAACTTCAAATAATGCACTGCCATCCAGCTTAAGTGTTTTTTATCCCTTAGAAGCCATTTCCTTTAGCTTAAAACCATGGGAATTTGTCTTTTCTCACTTGCCAAAGCCACAGTACAGAACAACCATCAGAAAGTAATTAACACTGTCTGTCTTTTCTGATTAAATTAAACAGATGTAAGGTATATGTCTAGGGTAGAGACTGAACTTACTAAGTGAACCTCACTGAAAACAATGGAGTTGGTATCTTTCACCACATTCATTTATCATTGAAGAATTTTTCCTTGTTCAATTATTTTATCTTAATGCTAGAGCAAACACAGTTACCCTCTTGTCATGATCATTATCTCTTATCCATTCATAACTTTTAAATAACAAGAAAGAAGAATGATCATAAAACTGAAAGTTAAAAAGAACAACACTTCAAATCAGACATCAGTGAAAAGTCTGCACACCTCATTTATAGGTGCAGGAGTGCACATAGACACCTGTAAGCACTGCACACTTCTGTGTGTTACATCTGTTGAGAGTACCGCGTCTGAACCGGATTGCGCATTCTCCCTAATGAGCAACTTTTGAATGCATGGTAACATGGCAACAGTCTATGCCACATTTTTAACTGTCTCCACAGGACAGAAGACAAAATGCTTTAACTGGGCTGGGTCTCCGCTGTGACTCCAGTTAATCAGCACACACATCAGCCTAACCTAACCACCGGTCTGAGTGTCAGTCATTGACATCGTCCTGCAAATAGAGCACCTGAGCAGTCAGGAAGGGCTACTCAGTTCCACTCAAACAGTTAAACACACTTTTTATCTTATACTGTGCTGGAAAGATGAACATAATCATGGAAACCAGAAGTATTTATATACCTCATTGAATTGTATACTATTTGAACAGATGGGAAACTTAACAGCCCTAAGACTGCAGTGTCATTATTGTCATATGTTTTAGGTGTAATTCAACATTTCAGCATAGACATCCGTTAAGTTATTACAACATGGTAGCTGCTATGAGCTATAGTTCATTTCAGCTTTTGAGAATGCCAAGCCTGCTTCTGCATGTGATAAATAATGTATTTTCCAGAAATGCTTTGCTTCAAGGTTAGAGTTTTTGTGACATAAGTTGGCAGTTCATTGCAAGGGGATTCCCAGAGGATCATAAGGTAAAGAAGGAAATAATTTCAGTACTCTACTTTCACTTTTCCAACATGACACTGATAACGACCTTACTGTTACAATTATGCTGTGTGTCCTATGCAGGAATATGGATCCGTGTTGCACACAAGTAGAAAACCACTTGTGCAGAACGATTAGACTTTCCACAGTATCACCAGCAATGTTCCCCACCAGCAACATTCCCCACCAGCAACCACTGTTTCCCAGCCTTAATGTAACAGCTTGTCCGGTGTGCTGGGTGTGCCGGAGAAGGCTTGTGGCCAAAGATCTGGCTGCACTCCAGCAGTTCCTGTCCCCAGCAGCGTTCTAACCACATTTCCTTGCCAACAAATTTCTTATGCCATTAAATGAAGAAGGAGGGCAGGGAAGGCTGTGCTGTAGGCCATTAGAAGCAGGTGTGGCCCTAGAGTCTTACAGGCAGAATTTAGAGCACCTTACAGTTTCTTCTAAACAATTCTGGGAACCCCTTGGGGACCCCACCTGTTCTAAGGGAAAACAATAGTGGCTTACAGTAGTTTTGCCCCTTTATCTTCCGCTTAGGTGTGCCAAAAGGAGTTTCTGTATCTGAGTGTCTGGATCTGTTCTTAGGCATTTATGAGACATGGTATGTTTTCAACACATCCAGCTAAGCTGTTTATCTCCATAGGAATTTTTTAAAAAACAGCAGGAAAACAGGTAAAGAACTTGTTTATCTAATTTGTTTCCTGATGAATCTGGGAGGAAAGATTATGCTTAAAAGCCTTAATAAATGAATAGAGATAATTTGAAAATCAGATCCCCTTATGATTCAGTAATCTTTCAGATTTAAGTCACGTTTATACAATCAAACCCAGAAAGTGTCCAGAAAAGGCCATCACAAGAAATTGCTTAAAATTTTTCAAAGTTTTTATCAATATGTTGCAGATTCTGTTCACTTTACTTTAGAAGTTGATGAACTCCAATTTTTTTGTTATAGCATGCTTTTTTTTTTTTTTTTTTTTTTTGTGTCCCATGTTAGCTTGATCCAGTTTGCTGTGGTAAATGGTAATCCTTGTTCTTAATCTTGAAAGACATATATCTGGAACTGAGGGAACAGAATTCCATTATCTGTACCTTGGTGAGACATGAAATATAATCCAAATCTTCTTATTCAATTAACCTGGCTTACTTTAAAACAATTAAGTCTTTTGTCTTCAGTCAGTTGTTCTGTGGAAAAAATAGTTACTTAGTGTAAGATTGATATTTATCTGAAAGCTGTTAAGTGACTATCCTAATATTCAGGACAACAAACTGTAGATGAAGATGCTTCAGATAAGCAGTACAGTGCAGTTTATATGTCTTTTAGGTAATGCTATCATAATGCTCCTTAAGGACTAAGAAATATAGCTCCTCCAGATTGCTCGCATTTGCACTACAATCAGGAGATAATACATTTAAATGCTCTCAGTCTACTTGCCCCAGCATTGGTAAATAATTCTCTGAGCAGAATTCACATTATACTTACTTTGCTGTATTACAGTTTCATACTTAACATTTTATCTCAGACACAGCTCAACACCTTTTCTGAGTCCTCTCAGCTGTCTAAATTCAAGTATTTTGGGCCTCACTTTTCTTGATCTGCCCTCAGATAACTAGTATTCTGATGTCGACATGAGCTGCTGGTAGCTTTCTGCAACTGTATTGAAATCTCTCTCCTTGCTGTTAATTGTAAGACACTGTGCACACATTTTGTTGGCTCTGTGACTTCTAGGATCTATGTTTGGATTGGATTCTACCCTTATTTTACCAATTAATCATTTTCAGATTCTGTCAAAGAGCTTCTAACACATGAGGCATTTACTAGCAACTGACAAATACCAACCCTCCCTTGCATCTGAATTTCCAGAATCATCAGTCCACTTGGAGCTCAGTAAGCAGCGCCGGGGTACGTTTCCCTTTCTTTAACTAGCTGCCAGTGAAGGCCTGAAAAGATGTCTTGATTCTGCTGAAAGTAAGATTTATTTGCATGGGGAGTGACAAAGGGACCAAAGGGAAGCATAATGGCTATTTGTGGCAGAAATAACTTTAGCAATAGAAGGAAGGTGAAAGGATCAATTCTAAATGGAAGAAGCTGTTTTGTAGAGGGTGGAGAGCAGAAAGGCTGTGTGGGAGTGTCAGAACACAAGCTCATTTTAAAAAGTCCAAATATATAATGCATGGAGAGGAGTAATAAATTCTAATGCTTTTGTTTTATGTCCAAATGAACATTTTAAGGAAAAAGAAAAAGTCATCACTAGAATTCAGGTACTTCATGGAAGCGGGAAAACTGTAGGATGATGGTGTCTAGGAGACACAGGGACAGTGAGAACTACAGAGGATAGTTTTTACTTGAGACGAAACTTGGGTGTTTAGCTGAAGTCTTTTGCTTCAAGTTTTTCTTGGAGCCCTCAATAGTTCAACATGTTCACCCAGGAGTGGGAGTCCAGGGAGACTGGACTTCATGGTACAAACAAAACAGCCTTACAGCCTTATATGCACTGATTTTGCAAGGCACTTAGTTCTAGGCTATGCTTTGCTATCACACTAGAAAATGCCTATTAGACATTGGCTTTAAGACCATTAAGCTTTAAGAAAGAAGTTCTTATACATTATGTTTACATGTAGTTTGCAGGTAGATTTGAAGATGGTGGGCCAAATCCATATGTTGCTCTTCCACCACAAGTGTCTGTGGTGGATCCCTGAATCTTGTAGTTAAGAAACTTGTAGGTTAGTTTAGTGCTCATTTAGGTGACTCATACTCATGCAACTAACACTAAATTAAGCCCTAAGTTTGGAGGTAAAGCAATTATTGAGGTACCACCCCTGGGACTCAGCAGCTTCTGGATTATTTCAAGACGTAGGTTAGAAGGAGGCAAATGCAGTTCACCACTGACAATGTAAGATGGCTCTTGGGAATATGCACTAAATGGGAACATATCCAGATGTTGGACTCCCAGATGTGTGAGTCATTGTGGAATAATCATCCAATCAATCAATTTGTGGAAATGCAGGAATGAAAAGAAAAGGCAAACAATATATAAATGTGGGTTGGAAATAGAAATTCAGTGGGCTGTGAGGCAAAAAGATGGTCCTGTCAGTGTACAGGACACTGGCTGTATCATGCCTGGGAGGCTCTGTGTAAGAAAGTCAGTGTTACTAGACAGGGAAAGGAAGGCAAAATTTAGCTTCTCACTTGTGTGTTGATGTGTAAAAAGAGTAAACAGTAATGAGATGTGCAGCACATGAATAACCGTCTGACCAACTTGCTGAAAATCAGATCCTTTCTTTGTTTACAAACTCTGCCACAGAATCACCATAGATTAATGACATTTAGAAATCACCACTTCCACGCCGTATTTTTATAATTGACTTTTTTCTAATTTTTGTTTTCTTAACCCATTACAGTCACAATCAATACTATATAAATACAAATACTCGTAGTTTAAAGGATTTATAAAGAAAAATTAATCTTACATCATGGTACTTTTCTTGACCTAATATTTACACAAAAAGTTTTTAATTTTGACATGACTAGACAGATACCAAATGCCAAATGTTTTTAACATCAATACACAATTAGCAGTCTTTGTAATTAATCAGGGCAGAAAATTGGAGACAAGGGCCTAACACAGGCTTCTCTCAGTCTTAATGTCCACTCTGCAAAAGTATAAACTCTTTGGACAATTTTCAAAATGGCTCCTTCACAATTCAAAGATGACAATTACTATTGTTGCCATTCATTCAAAGATCTGTCAGTCTTTGAAGCCCTGTCATTATTTATGTTCAAAGGCAGGAAATACTAATGAGGTTTGATTTCACCAGTCTCCATGAGACAACTTGCATATAATTCTTCTCACAAGATAAACTCACATTTTGTGTTTATTTTGTGAAATATAAACTTAAATACAAAACATGAGAAAACAGTAGCTAAGAGATAATGTCCTTAAATAGTCCTAATATTGCGGTAAAGGTACTCCAATAAAACCCTCAGCCCAGCCGTATCATTGCAGCCTGTTTCTGGATTTATGTGATTTTAGGTCTTTAACATGCCATTTCACGCCCATGGAATAGAAACATACATTCTGTTCCATACATTCTGTTTAAGAAACACTTTAGAGTCCTCGTATGATTGTATTTCAGTTTAAGTATTTTATATTTCTTCTGGTACAAAGTATAAAACAAAAGCTACATTTAATTTTCTTACCCTTCACGGAATTAATTAAAAGACACCAGAGTTCAGGTAGCAAAACCTAAGATGTTTTCTACTTGAAAATTTAATTGGAATTTTTAAAATTATGTTTGCAGTGAATTAGTGTATTCACAGCTTAACTGTTTTGCTGTGCAGATTTTTTTTGTGACACAATTATAGAAGGTTTTCAGAGTTCAAGTTTTTGACTGTTTTTCCACTGACATTTCTTATGGTCTTTCAGAATGACTCACTTATCACTCACCAGTGTGATTTAGCATTTAACATTCTGACTGCTAATGTTTCCTAGTCCGATCAAAAAGGTCATAGAACAATATATTACTAAAAAGTCCAGTGTAATTACGTTACTTGTAATGTAAATTATAGCTACTTGAGTTGAAATGAAATGTCCTTAGATTGTTGTTCGTGTAGTAGACATTACACATTTCTGAATGTCATGTTTTAAAATGTGGATTTGCTGTGTTTTTAGTTTAATAGCTGAAGGATTTTCCATGTGGCTGGTCCTATTGCACAGATTTGGCTTTAAGCTGGGATCAGAAGAAAAAACATAATCATGTATAAGAATTAATTACAGCTTTAGTGCATAAGCTAACTTTAAAAGATACAGGCAAATCTGTACTCATCAAATAGTGATTTTTTCAAGCTTCTTTGTTGATTGTCTTTGTTGTGGGAAAGTATGAGAGATATTTCAGGAATGACAACCTGATTGCAAAGATAAGTACCAGAAAAGATTTGATCATGTCATTGATATTGATGGGAAAATATAACTTGAGTTTTCATGGGGATTGACTTGATGGGCAAGCTAAAGTGCATGTGTAAGGATTAGGCTTGTCAGTGGGAAATACTAAGTCTGGTCATTACAGTTAGCCCATTTATGGTACAAAGAGGCAAGTGATCATTTGTAGATCTTTGGTCCTTGCTGAATAAACCTGAATGATTTCAGTCAAGCTGCCATCTTAGCTGTAAAATACCAGAGCTATCGGATAGGAGCAGCGCTTAGTGACTGCGGAATAATGCAAATCCATCTGCATCTTGGGCACTAAGAAAGCATTGGGGTAGTCTGTCCCAAATCATGAAACTACCATAGAAATTATCATATTGAATAATATGATTCCTTTTCTGAAAGTTAGTGAAGAAGTTAATGACTTTGTTTTATAACACTACACAGAAGAAAAAATACTCAACTCAATGGAAAAATGCATATGTAAACTGTCTGGTTTTCTTCTTTACATGAAGAACTGAAGAAAATTATTCTAAGTGGCCACTGCTCTGAGAGGTGAAGCAGATACTGTATAACCCATGCTGAAATGTTCCAGTGCTTTTAAAGAATCTTTGAAATCTCCCAACTAAAGTTGTCACCAAGGGCTGGAGAGACTCCACTCCAAAAAAGCCAGCCTCAGGAAAGCTTCCTCAGTTACTTCAACTCCTCTTTCCAAAGATTTCCTTCTGCCTATCCAATCAGCGCTGCCAGTTGATGCCCAGGTTCTGAAAGAATCACTTCTATCTTTTTTCTTCTGGAAGGGAGTCATAGATAGCTTTATGCTTAGTTGTCATAGGGTCTGCAACAAGGGAGTCTTCATCTCTCAGGTCTCACTGCCCCAAAGAGCTCTTTGTGCCCCTGTGCAACTCAAAAGCAGAAGAATGAGGGAAAGAACCTGAACCTTCAGCCACCTCTTAACATTTAGATTTATGAGTCGTGTCACACAAAGGTGGAGTCCCATTTTGTTTACACCATGCTCTCAATGCAGTTCTTTCTGCTTAATCAATTGCAGTCATATTTCTGTGTTTCACATGGTATGTGATTTTATTATAGCTCAGAAACATGTAGTTATTTATGCTATTAATACAGCCCCAATGGGAAGGGTATTCTATACTGCTTGGTGTGTGTCATAAAAGCTGTAGTCCCCAGTGAATGCTCCATTTGTTATCAGTAATTATTCAGTAATGACAGAACAATAGTGGTGGCTTAATGCTCAAAACACAGAAGTATTTTTAATCTTTTCCAATATAATAAAAGTTTGGGATATAAACAGAGTTCCTCAGTTCCATGCCAAGTTAGATCTTCAGAACCGACAGGAACTTCCAGAGCCCATGGGCGTGTAGAAGTTTTGAAAACAAAGCTTGAGAAAAGGAACCTCAGTTTTTTGCTTGGGCCTTGTTACGTATTTCTTCAGCCAGAACTCTAGTTCAAGTCTAATTTGTGAGTCTAATTCAAGTCTAATTCAAATACATATTTGAATTATTTCCCTAACAGGGATGAGAAAGTCAACACAATACTAGTGGTTTCTGTTACACAAGTAACTAATATCTAAACCATGTCCAAAAAACAGAGTCTTGGTTAAGCAGGCTGTTTAGTATAGGTGTGCCTAGCTTTAATCACAGGAGACTTCCTGTTCACTAGTCAACTGCAGGGAGTCACAAACTAGTCCAGAGGATCTTACTGCCTCTGTGCTCCTGCAAGTGCATTTATACTCATGATTATAAAAAGTAATGTCTAAAGATCAAAGTAAAAGGGTAATTTTCAACCTTGTAGTGCCCTGCAGTGGAGTCAATTACATGAATAATTCAATATATCACAGGCATGCATTGTAAAACCCAGGCAGAGGAAGTACCTTTGTGATAACAGCCCTGCGTCGGCGTGTCTCTTTGCCCAAAGTGCACTGGGACTGAGAGCTTTTGCTTTGTTATTTTAAAGCAATGTTCTTTTTGAAGTTTTCAAACAGTTTTATCCTACAGATTACAGGAACAATGGTACCTGTGTTGCACTATATTATAGCAGCACTTTGAAGGGGTAAGCAAACAGCTGAGGAGTTATGTTCTAAGAAGCAGACTGAATTTGGCAGTCAACGGCTACCCCATCTTCTCCAAGCTTTCCTTGTGCTCCCTTGCCTTCCCTGAAAATCAAGCAGATCAAGGGCTTCTGGTCACATTCCTGGAGATCCCTTCAGATTCACAGGTAACCTAGAAAAGGCAACAGGGAATCTCTGCTAACCCCATAATTGTTAGAAATTAAATTTACTTCAGCTCCTCCTCTACACTCCTCTACCTTCATTTTAATCATTACTGATGTCTAGTATAGGAATTTTGCACCAAAGCAATGTAGTGCTATGGCACTAGAAAAAAAATGCAAATCATCAAATTGTTCCTTTCTCTACCTTATCCTGACTTTGGAGATCTTGTCATTCTATTGACAGGCAGAAAGAATATGTAGTCAGATGTACCTTCTCTCCAAGAACAGGCGAATGAATGAGTGTGCTCTTCAGTTAAAGAAAAGGCTGGCCCAGGAAATTCCTTAATAATAATAAACTCCTACAAGCAAGGAAACAATTTTTTTCTCCATAAGGATAAATTAATTTAAAACATGTTGTAGGGTGTGTCTCACATGCTCTAATGGGTATGTCAGACACATGACATTATTTAGTATTACACAGCACAAGGCATCATCTTTAAATCAAAGTGTTGGATGGCCCATATTTTTGCTTGACACGTAGCAGATCCATTTGCTTACATAAATCTTCAGATGCGATTGTTAAGCTACAAGAATAGGTGCAGTACTAAACACAGAATATTAGTGTGCTTTGCAAGAAAAGCTGCATATTACCAGGAGAAAAGAGCCTGAACTTTATCAATTCCAATGCCAGTTGTAGGCAACTCCATCAAACAGTGCTCTCATCCTTCTCTTTAAAGGAAGCTGAGGCAGGTGATGATGTTTACTTGAAGTGCTGGTTTATCTCCCTGGTCAAACTAAAGGAGTGGAAGTAAAGGTTTTTCCTTTCATCCTCCCTACCAGCTGGATTTTTCCAAAGCTAGCCACAGCCTTTGAACATAATCTTCTTACTTGTTCTCTTGGCATGTATAAGAAAACTCCAGTTGGTCATAATCAGGAGCCAAATCTTCTAGTTTAAGTACAGGAACAAAGGATAAAACCTTTCAAACAGGGACTATGAGCGTGGAAGGAGCAGAGCAACAACAGCATACAGCATGCTAGATCTGCTGCTGCAGTGGACTGACTTGGAGTGGAGAATTAAAGCTCTGGGCTGTAGCTGTTCCTAAGGAAGCCAAGGAGGTGGCAGTGTTTTAGCAGAGGAATTAAATGTTGCTTTTGAAAAATGGAAAGTGCCTGATCTGCAATTCTAACAGCATCAAGACAATACTAGATCAGCGAAGAAGTGAAGCATAGCTGTGGCTAAAGGAGATGAGTACTAGTGTTCACAGTGCTGAAGAGATTGGTCAAAAGTCTTTTAAGCCTAGTTTTTGTGAGACCACCCCATTGACCTCAGCTGGGTGGTAGAAGTGATACTGGCACGAAAATTCATTGCTGCTTCTTTTTGAAACTGTCTCTCCTAGAGTCATCCCCAAACCAGTAAAGGTTTGTTCATTAATCAACTTATTTAATAAGACTGATTTCCTCTTTTTTGTCTCTTTTTTCCCTTTCTTCTACCTTATTTTGTCTTTACACACATTGCCTCAGGCATTTGCACATTCACTAATCTTTCAAATATTCATAAAGCAAAAGTCATACATAACTTATGGGGAAGTACATATACATATATGTATACATACATCTATTTTTTCAAGGTGAAGTACAGACCTTTTCTGAAATAATGAAGAATCTTTATCCTGCACTAATAGCAACCACACATGGCACAAACACTCAATTGTACTAACAGTTAAGAGTGTGCTCCTAGTCACTTTGCCAGGCACAGATTCAATGTTGACACTAAAGAGGGGAAAGAATGAGCACAGAGAGTCTCTAGGATGTTCTTTAGGACAGAAAAGAGAGGAAAAGGAAAGATAACGAAGAAAAATATTAAGAAAAAACAAGAGAGGAAAATGTAAATAGAAGT
>KL257412.1:0-14766 GCA_000699545.1 Podiceps cristatus | reverse complement strand
ATCATAAAGTTAGTATTTAATTCTGATCAAAGAGTATTTTGTTGCTTGACAGATGAGAGGGTGCAGGTGGATGAGGAACAAAGGAGATGCATGTGAGAGCAAGAGATGGATTTGAAGTATAAAATAATTTAATAGAAGACAAGGAGCTGGGAAAGGACATTACACAATGCAAGCACTAGGGTTTGCCCTATGCAGTAATTCAAGAACCTCTTCGGAAAGTCTCCAGTTCAAGATACCACATCAACACTATCTTTAACAGCACTGAGCTCACACATAGCTTTTTCATCAGCAGATCTCTAATTTAAAACATCCTCCACCACCTATACCACTGGCAAATTCACTGCACGACTAACTAAAAAAAGCAACAGAAGAAAAAGAGAACATGAAAGGGTACAAACCCTTTACGAATGTACAGAAAGGCGACATGAACTATTTTAAAAGCATCCATGAAATGACAAAATGGGAAAAGCTAAACATGCAATTCAGTGATGCTGAAAGTCAAACTCAGGTAGAAAAAGCTAGGGTCAAACTATTCATGGCATCTAACCCAAAGTAAGACTTCAGGAAAGAGAATACGAACAAAAAAAACCACAGTCCAATTAAGCTGCCCTTCTCTGTATGTGTGTGCAGGAGGTGGTATGGACTGGGGAGTAGAGGGAAAAACAACAGCTAAACAGGTTTTCTACCTATACAGTAAGATTTTTGCCACTGTTATTTAAACAGCTTATAATCAACTATATGTATAAATAACAACATAGTTTGTTTAGCTACTTAATAGTTTAACAAAGGAACCCAACCAGCAAAATAAAATACCCTACCCACTGCCCCGTGGAAATCAAGCAGGAGCAGGTGATCAAGACTAACACTGCATGACACTGAAAATATTCTTCATGCAACTGCTCTTTAAGGTTAGTGAATTCATGTATTTGAGGAAGAGAAGAATGAAATTTTTAAGGTTTCACTACAAAATACATAACAGTCATGACAATCGAACACTACCCACACCAAAAAAAGACTGAAATACCATACAATTTTTGAGGAAATAGTAGGTGAAAGATGACTGACATGGTTTAGAGCTTTTATTAGTTTATTTTGTTTGATAGTCCTCTAGGGAGCACAGGAACCTCTCCCTGCCTCCTCTTCTGCTCCTGCTGCGGACCCCACTGACAAGCTGTACGAGCTCTGCTGCTGATGCAATATACTACCTGGTGCATTGAGATTCCTCCTGATGGGGGAGCGATTAAATATGCCACTGATCTACCTGGAAAAATGATCACCTTTTTGATCTGTGCCCAGAAAAAAAGAACAAAACAAAACAAAAAAAACAAACACCAAAAGCAGTTAGAGCTCTAGCTCCTTAAAGAGGTCTGGAATGAAAAGACACTAGACACAAAACCAGACAAAACCCCCTTCTATATACTTACAACCCTAAATGAAGAATTTAGATACATGGAAGCTCAGGCACAGTTTCCACAGAAATCACACTTCAGCTGCTTTTGCACAAATATGCTATTTAATGTTGCTTGCCCACTTTCTTTTTCATGCCTTATGAGATGTGTAATTTGGATGCTGCATAGCTGCTCTAAGTATCACACACCAATTTTCCGAAGATGCGTGTATTTGCAAATCCCACTGTGGATACTTAGGTTTGAACGCCGGGAGACTGGAACAAAACTCTCCAGGGCACACCAGAGCACAGAGGTAACAAAATGAATAGATGTAAATTGCTCTGATGGCGAGAAAAGTCTTAGTGATAGACCCACATCCTTATTTTCAAAACTGAAAGCTGAGCATCCAGGCAGATTTAGGCACGCATGTATGTCAGTGAATAACCTCAGCAAAGGTTTCCTGTGAATATGAGGGTACAAGACAACTAGGGAGGCAGTCCAGCATCTCTGCTACAATGCAAGAAGGGTTTGGAGAAGGTGATTCAGCACCTTTCCAGCACCTTTCCGAAGGCCAGTGATGTCCTTGGCACGTTGGCTCTATGCTCCTCACTAATGCTTTGAAAAACACAGCATCCACTAGGTCACAGACTATGTCTCGCCTGGCCAGTTTCTCAACACGTTCTAAAGAACCCACAGTCAGAGCTGCAAGACTGAAAAGCAAAAGGCAGTATACATGCTAGGAAACATGTTAAAACAGCAATAAGACACCAGCAATTCTACTCCCCTTTTCCAGTTCTTTTACTTTTGGCTTAGGAATATACATTTCAATGTTTTCAGTCCCTTGATTGTTTTATTCCTTTAACATTTAGATATATTAAAACTTGTATTCAACATCAGACATCCTAGATTCTACAGCTTGCTTTCCTATCACTACGAGCAGGATTCAGTCCTATCTACAGAGAGAGTTAAAACATTTCTACGTTGCTGTCAATTTTGTGTAATACAGTTAGCAAAGTTTCAACTGAGCACAAATGAAGAAGTTCTCAAAGATTTATGACTGCATTTTTTAAAATGTATTTACTTGTAAATAATGAAAGGACCTAGACACTGAAGAAGTCTAGACTTACCAGGGAGATTTACACGACTTCAGCCATTTTTAATGTGCCTATGTATGAACACAAAAACCCTCATAAAAAATGTGAACAGGGTCTTTCAACCTAATTTTAGAAAAGTTGATGGATTTGCTTTAAACCAATCTGTAATAGTGTGCTGTACATCTTGCACTCAGGCCAAATAATATCAATAACAAGAACAAAAGATAAAAACCTGAAAGGGGGATTAATGTGCTGATGCTTCCAAGCTTTGAGACAGTGATCAGAAAAAGATCTGGGGAAGAATGTGAGGTACAGCAAGAATCAAAGGAGACCAACGAGCAGCACGCAGAAGGGTCGTGTCTCCTGCAACTTGTGATTTACACAGGAAGGATGCAGAACCAGGGAAGATACAAAAGAGAATAAAGACAATAAAAAGTGTCAAGAGCTATTAATTGTCTCAATTACTTTGCATTAGAACAGCTGGCACTTACATAGAGTATTTTCATAACAGTAGGCAGAATGTAAATATTACAATTTCATCTATTAAAAAACCCACAATCACATCTGAGTCAATTCTATCACACAACCTATCCCCAAACCCCAGGTGCTTAAAAAGAGAAAAGAAAGCTTAAAGTGGCTTAACTAAATAAGTTTGCTTCATGCTCCAAAGCTTACACTTATTTGCAAGTCTCAAGACTTGGGGGACTTCCTGTGTACATCTTTTATGCTACTGCTGCCAAAGGGTACCCCAAAACTCAGGGATAAACAGTTCCCTCATGAACATGGCCTAGTGTATAATTATATGTATAATTTAGATTACAAAAATGACAGTTTTATAACAATAACAAAGAAGGCAAAATACAGAAAGGGTAAAAGGCAGAAAAAACCAGAGCAGACAGAGTATTGTAAGAAAGGACCAATGCTAACTCTGAACTCTCCGAACAGACACACAAGCAGGAAGGTGTTAAAGAAAGGCAACTACAAGTCATCTGTGGCTCCTCTTCTTGCTCTCTCTACAGTTCATGAAGCTACTGTCCTGGGAACTGGACGACTAGTCTGAAAGGCCTAAGGTTTTCCTACCCAATTCTCACATTTCCATGTGCATTTATGATTATCTTTAAACTCCTCTTTTTGCAAAAGATCACACAACCTGGCAGATCACTTTTAGTTTCCTTTAAACCAGGGTCAATGAAGAACAACGGGTATTTTTATCACTTTCTTTTTAAAAAATAAACCCATTCGAAATATGTTAGCAGCTAGAAAAATTGTAGGAAGGCTACACTCCCTAGGAAATAACTTCGGCTAAAGTCACCAAGCAATACATATCTGGTGCTTGGGTTTCAAGGGATCTGTACAGCTGAGCTGGAGAAGCTGGCAGGTTAGCACCCAGAAGTAAACTTACTTCTGCTCTGAACTGTCTCTTCCACAGCCACAGGCTATGTGTTTGCTTCACTACTTCAGACTGACTTTAAACCTGATACGCAGGTAAAAGAGGTGAAGCAGTAGCCAGGCTGCCTCCGGCGCGTTTTTTTTTTTTTTTTTTTTTTTTTTTTTTTTTTTTTTTTTTCTTTTTTTATCCAGGCTGTAGAGAAAAACCATACATGACAGGATGAGCTCTACCCATCCTGAGGCAGCATGGATGAATTTACATAGGTCACACATCTGCAGGGGAGCTAGTCCTCCGAACTCCCTTGTACAGGCAGTTATAGGAGATGGTCACCTCCGAGGTCCAATTCATCTGTCTTGCTCTAGAAATCTTCTTTAAAGCAATATAAATCATGCTCTTGACTTCACTGTCTATGTGCTAAGCACATGTCCAGTGACTACCAAGGGAGCCTAGATCCGAAAGTCCATCCTCAGTCAGACCAATCCCACCATGGGCTGACCAGCTGACTCAAAGCAGATGGTCTCCAGCTGATGCTCACACCTAGAGTCAAGTTTACGTGCACTTGAGCCTCCTTAGGGGCTCTTACCAGCACAGTGTGATCTTTTGCATAACTCAGCACAGTGGTTCTCAAGTACGAGTAGCAATTCAAGGCAGGCAAGCTTCAGACAGAGTCCAGGGAACCAGATCACAGACCGAGATGCAATGCCAACACTAAATGCACCTGTAACAGCCACACAAAGCAAACTTTGCAAGACTACATTGGTCTGTACATGGAGAAAAGCCTAACATCTCTGGAAGCACGTAGGCATCTTATGGAAAGGAAAAAAAAAAAATCCACTAAGGTTTATTTCATGAACTCTAAGCTAGATGCTCTCTCTTTAATAACAGAAGCTTTGATTCTGGACCATAACTCCAAACAGCAGAAGCCTCAAGAAAAAAAAGGTTCCAGTACATCCAATTTATGACTGTTGGGAAAAGCAACAATCACATCAAAACAGCTACTCTGAAAAACCTATCCAGCTACAGGCCATCACCCTGCAGTTCAAGAGTATTTCACTCCATTGCTTGAACACGTTTATATTCTTCCCGGCAGTTTTCCTGATGTTTTATAAGGATTCCCCAATGCAACAACAAACGATCTTTCTTTTAATAGTACCACTGGATGCGTTGTAACCTGCATCTAGGGACATGCTGCTCTGCTCAGATAAAACTTAATTGTTCTTCTGACATCGAACAATGAAGGAACTTTAAACTCACCTAATAAATGAAACAGGCCTCTATTTTTAACATTTTCCATAACCTCAATGCCTACAGGAGCATATATCAAGTAAAAAAACCTCACTTCAAAAAAATATTTCAAGAGAGCATGGATAACCAACATACACCTAGTGAACAAAGAACGTATTTACTTTTTTAGATGACTCACATAAGAGATTAGATTTTATTCTGCTGTAGTAGAGGTCCCACTTCTGTGGGAAAAGTAAAACCAGAGATCAGTGATGCTGCAGAACATTTTACAAAGAAAATTTCAACGGCTGGCAACAGTTGGCAAAATCCCTACAGCACATCTTTATTGTCTTTTTCTCCAGATTAATTTTTTCAGTTTCCACTGCTTGGATGATCTTTTACTTTCTAACAAAATATCAGATAGTATAGGTGCACATGACAAAATAATGTGGTTTGGTAGTGGAAATTTCAGCACATGACCTTTTAGGGTAATGGCACTATTTAAATTTAAAGACACAACAAAACTATTAACCAATTACTCCCACTGACCTCACTGGTAACTGAAATATGGTCGACACAGAGAATGAGGCCAATTATTTAGGTGCTGTCATCTGTTCAGGAAGCCACCCTCTCTCTGCAGCTGGTTTGGAGACTATCCCAGGCTGGTGGATAACAACGTGGCTTTATCTATCCCTGCCTTCGTCACTTCTCAGCTGCCATATGGCAGGGCACAAAGACTTCGATGCTTGGGGAACTCCTACTAGCACAGGACACTTCCCAGCAACCCAGATAACTGTACGCACACCAAACCTTTTCTTTTGCTTTCCACAGGCATCAGTTGGGACTTAAATTCAAGACTCTAGCCTCCAACATCAGAAGCCTCCATACATATGTCTTGTGACCGCAGACTATGAAAACTTCCGTGATAAAGACTGCAGCCCTGCACATGTTGCTGACAGATGCAAAATTTCCTCAAGTAATAAACTCTCCAAATCTCATCACTTGCTGTTCCATGTGGAAACCAGGGCCAACTTCTCCTCTGTATAAGACTATCACAGTAATTTTTTAAAAAAGAACCTGTCAAAACTAAACACTATTGCACGTTTCATAAGCTTTTAAGTAATGAATGAAGGAGAAAACATCTCGCAGATACAGTCACATCAACTATGCAAAACAAATTAAGATCAAATACTAAAAAATTAATGTTGGGGAAAAAAACCAACATGTAAAATATAATATCTTGCACCAAATGCTTCCACAAGACCCCAACAGAAATTGTCCTGTTTCAGTTGGCATAGAGTTAATTTTCTTCCTAGTACCTGGTATAGTGCTGGTTTAGACATAGGATGAGAATAGTGTTCCTAACACACCGCTGGTTTTAGTATAAGCACTACAGCTACTTAGCAAGACTAAGTCGAGGACTTTTCAGCTCCCCATGCTCTGCCAGTGAGGAGGGGTGCCAGAAGCTGGGAGGGGGCACAGGACAGCTGACCCAGCCTGGCCAAAGGCATATTCCATACCATATGATGTCATGCTCAGCATATAAACTGGAGTTGGCCAGGGGGCAGGAATTCCTGCTTGGGGACAGGCTGTCAATCACTGGGTGGCGAGCAACTGTTGCATCGTGCATCATTTGGGTTTTATATATTCCTTTATCAGTAGTAATATTATTTCCTTTTCCCTGGTTGTCCTATTAAACTGTTTTTATTTGAATCTATGAGTTCTGCCCCCACACTCCCCCAATTCTCTCCCCCATCCTACCTGGGGAGGAGGCAAACAAGCAGCTGCATGGTGCTTTGGTGCCAGTTGGGGCTAAACCACAACAGAAATAATTTTAAAAACACTGCAATCAAACTTAATGAAGGCTTTACTTTATTCAGCTATTTAAGAAACCAGAAAAAAACTTCACAATTTCTACACAAGAGGCTGCTTGTAAGGTTCAGATTAAGATGGACAGGCCAGATGCTCTGGTGTACCCAATTTGCTCATCAGCACTTTCCTATCCTGTCCACAAGCTCAGCCTAACCATGCTGTTAAAAGCATGACTGCTGAACATCAGAGCTGACGGGTTAACAGAAAGTGGAAAAAAAAGCATGTCAGCCGATGACAGTCCCATACCACAAGAGGATCCCAAATGCATCGTTCAATGCTACATAAGCAACATAACCTGGCAAAATTTCAAACAGGTTTCCAGGAGAACTATCTGCAGAGAGCAGCATGAGCTTCAGGGAGTAAGGAGGGAGACCTGGGGCCCTGCCACTGCCAGGCGCACTCCTGGGTCTGGAGTGCCCTGATCAGTCCCACCTGCAGCTTCCCCATCCCTCAGTCCATTTAAGCTCAGGGCTGGGGTGCAGGGGGAGGGGGGGAACCAAAAAACTCACAAACACACACCCCAAAAAAACCCTTTTCACTTTATAAGGAGACCACCCTGAGAAAGTGGATGAAAAAACAGACACTAGGCTGCATGCTTCCAGCTGTAATCTCCAATTTTGACAGTTGTAAACATTTGCAGGGTAAGACTGGTTAGATGCACTGACATGCACACAGATCCAAAAAGTGCGTGTCTGTACTACATGCAGCATCCTAATATTACAGATGATTTAACTATGTGGTTCCATAAAGGGTAGTCAGTTCTGGGTGTTAATAACCCTGATTCAGAACTCTGTTCAGCAATGTACTCTCATTAGCTAGACCATCTGTGTAAAAGGAACAACCTACGCTGCCACAGCACACAGAGCCTGGGGCTGACCTTAATATCTTCCCCCACATACCAGCAGAGGACAAGAGGAAAGCAGCCTGGCATCAGCTTCTTTCCTTTCTGCTGCCAGAGGAAGATGTCTGGGCTGGAAAGCAAGTTTCTCACCCCTCCAGTCACATTACCAGATGCAGGAAATGTGGAGTGGCAACTTCTCCTCCTAACATCCCACTGGTGAAGTGGGCAATTTGGCTAGTGTTAAGTTATCATAGGACTTGGACTTACCGGGAAGAAGAGAGGCTTCATGAATCACGTGAAAGAAGAAAACCTCCTGACATTATTCACAGCCAGCGTAAGTTACTTGATGGACTGGAAAACACCCAGCATGTCATGGACTCATATTGCAAACATACAGTATTTGTTGCCTTTGATCTTCTTGCTCCTTCCTTCTGTATCACACAGCTTCTAAGACAAGGTACTATACACTGCCCGGTGGACATTCTTGCAGGTTCTTCCTACCTACACACAGGTCCTACTCAGGACTCTAAGATGCTTTAGCTGACTACTGCAGGAGCAACCCACACGGCAGATTTATACAGGTCAGAGGGACTACAAGACAGTAAGGACACATCCCAGCACTGAGTGGATATGCAGCCATATCCAAGACATCTCTCTGCACCATCTTCTCTACCCATCTCTACATCTTTGATTCCTTGATCACTTTCATCTATTGTATTTATTAATTTCATCTGGCTGCCAGCATGTCAAACTACAGATGCAGAGAGTAGTCCTGGTGCTGCCATGAGCTCTCTGCTTACAAGAGAGCCTGAGAAAAGTTCCAGTGAGCAAAGTACAAACCATAGCATGGAGCACTGAGCAAGAGGAAACTCACAAGAAGAGGGATTTGAATAACTCTTCCAAGACATAATTAAAGCTGATGTTTTCCTTAAAGCAGTTAAATTCAGCAATGAGTACATTAAAGAAAAGTTAGTACTGCAAGCACCAAACAACAGGAATCTCAATTCAACTAAAAAGTAAATTGCCTGGATTATGAGATGCTACCTAGGATGTCAATAGGAGTATACAAAGTGATTTATCTCCTACCAAAGCATGGAAGAGAGACTCTCCCACGTATCAAGGCTGCTAGTGGGAACCTTGTCCTGTGGAAACAACACTAATGTTTCGGCGTTCAGTTTTGCTGCTGTGTGATTCCCTTCTGTCTAAAGGGATGAGCTCAAATTAAGGCTTTTCTTGGATATTTGATTTTGCAAAGCTCATAGTAGTTTAGCATCTTTGAAGCTTCCACCTTTCTGTCATCCAGTCAAGACTTGCCAGTTGGTTAGAAAGCTATTAAGCAGGGAATACACGACCAATGGACAACCAGGACAGGATGAGGACTTTTCTTAGAAAACCAGGAACAAAACCAAACAAAAGCTATTCAGAAACGCAGCTACTTGAATAAGGAGCAATGATTCAAAACTGCTGGCAAGTGACAGACCTGGGAACAGGAGTCTGAGTATCACACCAGCTTCGTATCAGATGAGTTTTATATCAAAACTTTTGTAAATGAAGCTTGCTAATCTCAGATCTAGGAACAGCAATAAACTCTCTAGCCAAGCCATGGCAGCTTATTACAGCTCTCCAGCACAACCTGAACTGGAACAACCAAGCCCTGTTTGCACATCTCCCTAAGCAGCACAGCCGCCAGCCTTCTGCACACAGCCAGCCACCATGTAGCTAAACCCCTAAATGGCAGCTGGTTAGCTGGGGTATTATTACTTCCATAAAATTGCATGCATGAGAAGGTGAGGTAAGCCTACAGCTCTGTAACCTACAGCTATGCCTACAGCAGGTGGGCTTTAGGATCCTGCATCTGGTAGGAGAATCGTTCCAGGAAGATGGGCAAGTTTTCCTTTGCCCCAAGGGTGCCAGGCCTCCTTTTTTGACCTAGAAAACTCCTCCAATAAAACTATTTCTATTAAACAATAACCTTTTTTATATACCTTAGAGAATTTGGGGTTCTGCATAAACCGTGAGCAACAGCTTAGCCAAAGGTAGCTTCATACAGGGTACTCTAACTGAAGAAACTGGCAAGGATGTCAAAATGCATGAATTGGGGTGTAAAAACACTAGAAGAAATTCATAATTATGCATTTGTAAAAGAAGGTAAACACAAAAGGATATACAATGAACATGTTTGTTGGGAAAATTAGAAATCTACTGTTTGTGTGTTACCCCTAAGAAAGCATCAGCACATAGAAATTTATTTTACAGCAAGCCAGTGTGCCTAACTAAAAGGGACCTAAAAAAAACCAGGGCAAACGAACAACAAGATGCAGAGAGTCTTCAGCTATACATTGCATGGAAGTATGGAGGACAACAGTTCAAATAAAGTCAACTGTGTTGGAAATAGTGCATGAAATCCCAGAAGTGACAAAACTACTAGTCAGTGAAGAAAATGAAAGGAACCAAGTGGAAGAAATCAATCAAGAAGAAAAAGTAAGCTTTTTTTATAAAGGCAGGCAAGGGGCCAGATAACATAGACAGACACACGTGCAAAAGAACCCCCACCAAACACCACCCCACCAAAACAAAAAAAAACACACACCATGAAAACCACCCACAGAAAAGTGCAGCTTTATCTACAAGTACAGCAAGTGATAAATTTGATAATAAACTAGGAAGCAGGGACAGATTTTCTCCAAACTAAGGAATGACAGCAAGCAGCGAGGGGTGCAGACAATATTTCTTGCACTGGAAAAAACCAACCTTCTAATGCAAATGGATGAGCTGATTAACAAAGCTTGCAGAGACTGTTGTGAAAGACAGTGAATGGAGAGAACCCGAGGGAGACACTAAGAGCATGTAAACCAAATCAGGGAGCAGCTGACTGCATTCAGAAGGAAGAGGCTATAGGAGCACTTAGAAACAGGAAAACAAGAACATGACCTAGGCTGTATGAAGCACCAGTAAACATACTAAAGTGGATGGCAATAGGAGGCATCTGTTCAATGTTGTCTTTAACTGGAGAAATTAGCAGCAGTTTTAAAAATACCACCATTTATTAGTATTACTTTTTGTAATCGGAGGAAGCATATGAACTCTTACTTTTACTCAAATCATACAAAAACCACATAGAAAGTACATCTATTTTTCAGTACTAAAGCCCAACTGTTGAAAGGTGGGAAAAATCCTTAATTTATGGAAATCCCAAATACAATCTCCCACGCATTAACTTTAAATCATTTTAGAAACAAAGGCTGCATATTTTCTCTATTGTGAGGATACATAAGTACGTTACTTTTTTTTAAAAAATAGTTTACTATGTCAATGAAATTGCAGATGCTTCTGTGCACTTCAGGGACTTCAAACATTGCATCAATTATCTGAATAAGTAATGAAAAGACATTGTGAATAAAATGGTTCACCAAGCCTGGTTCACAAGTCAAATGCTTTTTGAATCCAGTAATATACTGTAATATTTGACATGTTATTTCTTTTTACAAGAGGTTAAGAGTTTTCTGTGCTTCTATGCTATACTTGCTGAAAACAGTTTTGGAAGAAAAACTAACCGACAAAATATAAAAGGCTGCAATAAATAAAACACACATTTACATTCTCCACTATAACTCTGTTTCCACACCTAAAAAACCTACTAAAACCGTAACTCTGAAGTCCAACCGAAGGGGAAACATGAAAATCTCACCAGCAGTTCAGGCTAGTGATAAGCTCTTTAACACTTTGAAATTCAATCTTTGACAAACTGGACCAGGTCACAGCAGAACACAAAATATCTGTTTGTTGAGCTATCGTTTCCAAAGAGTCTCTCTTACTGGCACCTGGAAACAGAGCAAGCATAAGGCTGATTATCATTTCCGTAACCCCCAAGGAAAACTATCACGCAAGATGTTTGAGTAAGAGCAATGCTGTTCGAAGGCAGCATTCATAAACAGAACAAAGACTAAACAAAAGGCTAAACAAGTACATCATAATTAACAACTACAACCAAACTTTTAATTAAGATATGTAAGAAAAATCAAGGAGAGCTAATTAAAAAAACACCAGCGCATATAGTTTCTTAGAAAAATCGGAATTGGTAATGTGAAGTAAACAGGCTAATTGGAAGTGACCACAATTATTTTGTCACTGTTACATAGTTTAGTCATGATTTTTCAGCTTGCTCTTTAATACTACATTTTGTCTGCACTCCTTTGTTGTTTGAATGCAGGATTCTTCCACCCAGATTCTTCAAAAACTGAGCAAAAGTGAAGAAAATACCACAGGGATTTAACTTTGTATGACAGGCATATTTTGTCATTAGTTTTGAGACACTCTTTTCTGCCCAGGACAATATTATTCTTACAGGGCCAGAGTTATAATTATTATACACTCCCCCTATTCATCCTAAACAAATCCACAGTTAGTATAAATGGATCCAGATACATTGCTACTTCAATAATGCTGCACCTTCGCATGTTTTTTATACTGATCTAGCTGCCTGGATAAAAGAAAATATGATGCCATTTCACACATATTTTACTCTTAGGTAAGAACTTCCCTTAAGGCCAAAAAGCAGTTACAGATAATAGGAATCTAACTGGCAATATTAAGGTTTTACTTCTTTCCTCTTATATACTACCCTTCCATGAAAATACATCCATTCTCATTACTTTTACCATTCTTCAAAACTGTTACCAGGCTGATTTGAACAGTAACAGTTAGTTAGTGCCGATAGAAACAAGCAAAGAAAAATGCTGACACAAACCAGAGTTAAGAACTTATTTGCTACACAACTTTTTCTAGAAAATTAATAAAAAGTTGCTGACTCCCTAGGTATACCTAGGCAAAATAAGTAAAAAATAATTCCCACCCACAATCCCAGAATGCAAACAGCAAAGTGATTTGTAATTCACAACTTCTGCCTCTCCCTAACAGCAATGGCACAAAACCCAACGCCCTACTGAGATTCACGTCAACTATTTCTGCTTAGCAAAATCCTAGCAGTAACCATCTTTCAGAAAGTTATTTCTGCAGCTATGTGGAACCAAAATTCTAGCTTTTAAAATACACTCATACATGTAATAGAAATTGACAGGCTTTAAAAAAAAAAAAAAAATCTCTCCTGCTATATCACTACATATTAGTCCAACCTAGCCCTTAAACTACCCAAAAGAGTTCCCTGCCTGCAGCAACATTTCTCCCGTGCCCATTTTTAAAGTTAGAGGCTGGAGGGCCACACCACCGGATTGCTGTCCTGCCTGGAGCTTTCAGACTATTATGCCTGTAGACTGTCACCTTTTTTCCTCCACAAAACCAGGGTATCCTGAATCTGTAAAGTGGTCTTGCCTTAACTACTGCCACAGCACACATCATAGAAGTCACTTATTTTAAACCTCTAAATTTGAGGCATTTCTTTCTATTGAGACAAAAATATATTACAAGTCCTTCCTGCATATGGCTAAAAAGTTAACTGTGCTTCACAACCCCTTTAAAACGTAGATAAAGCCATACATGCCTGTGCCACGTATCTCACTAGCAATGCTGACTGGAATGCTGCAGGATCCTCCATCTCCTCAGACCATTCCCAGTCTTCTCTACTGCCAAAGCCAGACATGCACTTTCTCTAAGTCTGCATTTTTTCTGTTCAATAGGTGGAGTAAAGTAAAAGGCTTATTTCTGTGTGAAGACTTTTTCCTCTGCATAGCAATAAGCCTCACATGGTAATTTTTTTTTTTTTTTTTTTTTTTTTTTAAGTGTCATTTAAATTATTTTGGTATGATTTACCTTTCCTTACTTTTTCCTAAAACATCTCAGAATATTAACAATGAAACAAATGTAATAATACTCTAACATCTTCAAACATTACCTAATTTAAAAATCTAATTTACTTTTCATCATTTAAGCTTCCTTACTATTTTGTATGTCACTCAGTGTGGATAGTAAAATTAGGCTATCAGCTTCATTTTTGCTTTGAATATGTTGCAGGTTCTGCTTCTCAACCACCAGAACAGTGTTCTTGTTTTAAGGTTTCTAATACTGTTCTGGAGCTTTTCAATAAAAAACCAAAAAAAACCCAAACACGGGAACTGCTTTAATTTTATTAGAAAAAAATTCTCAACTGCTCTCCCTGGCCCTTTTTACAAGAAAAGGCCAAGTGCTGGCACAAAACTAAATCTCCAATATACCTGTTAAATAGTATTGTGTGGCCTTCTACTAATACAAAGAGACACTAGAAGCCTTAAATGGTGCTAAGGGTGCCATTGTGTACAACGACCTTCCAAGGCAGTCAGTGGGAGACCTGCTTAAAAACCAATAAACAAATTGAAGCACTAATGCAACATGAGTTATCCCACTCTGGCTTTGGTGAAAGTAAAATGATGATTTATCACCATAGGCAGCCCTACTTCCAAGTCTCCACAGCCAGCGTGAGACTGTACCTCTTACTCAAGATGTGCCATCATACTTACAAAGCATTCAAAGACAATATTTAGAGACATATATTCTTTTAACACACATGTTCATTGATAACACTTTAACAATATAACTTATTATATGGAACAACAAACCGAAGTTTCAAGAACATCAAAGTTACCCTTTTAATAGCTTGGAATACTTAATATATCAGTCCACTACAGGAAAAAAAATGCTATTGGCACAAAACCAGCGCTAGCTTCCATCCTAAGTATTATGCAATTAAAGCTATACTGTCATGGGTAAAAATTTTAATTAAAAACACCTTAATTGTGCTAATCACAGTCAACTAGACTGAGCCTGAAACTCTTGAATTCGCCACCATGTATGCACGCACCGAAACAAAGAGAAACCATTTGCACGGAGACGTGACACCGGCGAACTTCACCTTTTCTCTCCGGTTCTCGCCCGTTTGGTGCCATCAAGCCTCTACACCTGCTCAGTCCCTAAAGGCGGTTCGGTGCAGAGGCAGCGCGCGCCGCTGCCCCCGGTGCTGCCGCCGGC
>JMFS01011850.1:0-24322 GCA_000699545.1 Podiceps cristatus | reverse complement strand
AGCGGGGCGCGGGTGAAGACATGGGCGTTGAGAGGCGCCTTCCCCGAGCCCTCACTGAGACCCGCACTGCAAGGAGCGATGCCCAAAGGGGTGACAGGTGGCTTGAAGCTATGAGAGGCCGTTAGGTGGCTGCCGCTGGTGTTGGGGCGGTGGGAACCCCTGCTGTAAGAAGTGGAATGGTCTTAGCTTCTCCCTCAGCTGCTGGCTGCCTGGCACTCCTCAGACCCTTTCACAAACTCCTTTACATTTGACTTGTGGAAGGACTCAGGAGGTGCAGGTGCTGGCGGAGGAAGTGAGAGATGAGAGCAGGTGGTGCAGGATCCACGCCCGTCAGCATCCACGGGATGATGAATCAGTGCTCCGCATCTTACCGCGGTACACCTGTTTTCTTGGTTGAATCCATTCTGGTGGATGAAGGACTGTGGAACTGGGGAAGGATGGTGGTCGTGAGGCCCCGTCCAGGTCTCCTTCTTGGTTGCACTGAAGGGAAGGACTTCTGTTCCTACCAGATTTCTCCTTAGCCTGGGGGAGACCGCATCTCCCCCAGGCACTTCATTTTGTGCTTCATTTTCCCAAATTTCCACTTCTGCAACAGAAACCCATTACTACTTGTTCTGTCTGCAAGCGAGCTTATTCCTGTTGTTTTACATATTTAAAAACCTTACAGTCGTAATTCCACTGGTGTTTGTTCACTGGATGCTCTGCCCACCCTCTGATTATTATCTTGCTTTTGTGTGAACCACCTGGTAAAAAACATCTCAGATCCTTCCTGAAGGTTGAAATTCCAGGCTAGATATGTTCTTCTGTCTGCAGTTCTTTCAGTTTCAGTGGGCCGGCAGGATTACTGAGCGTGCCTCCACATGCCTGTCCTCTGCGAGCACCCCTGCGCCTTGCTACACAGCCCTGGGTGGTCGTGGGGGACAGCAGTAACTGCATTTGCTGGTATTGCTCTGAAAGCAGGGGGTCTCTTTGCTGCTTCACATGCATTTTGGCTGCGTGTGAAACAAGTTTTAGAGCAGCTCAATGATGCACTGTTAGTAGGTGGTCTTAACTGCAGTGGTTCATGGCTGTTTGCATTTGCATTGCTTTTTTTTTTTTTTTTTTTTAGTTTAGCTCCTGAAGAAGTAAGTTAATACAAGAGGATGAAACTGTTGTGAGACTCGTGTGGTGAATGGCATGACTTCAGCATGACCAAACTCTGAGATACTCTTAAAGCTGCTGTTCGTACCCCATGTAGTAATATCTGGCAGTAATGTGTTCTGTTGATACTGATGTGTCATTTTGGAGCCTGTAAATAAACTGAACTCCTTAGTGATGTTGGAGCTGAAGCAAAAGCCCTAAAGTGGATGCAGTCATAGCGCCAAAATTATGCAATACCCTGGGGAGATGTATTCTGCTGGCTCAGGCACTATTTTTGATGTAAGACTTATCTGTGCTAAATACAGCATATTGCTGGAGTTATACCAGCAAACTTAGTGTGGATAATCTTTTTATAGGCTAAGATGAGAAATGACATAAAGAATGTTTTAGCAGCATGCAGTATAACTTTTTTAAAAGGAAAAATGATCTTTGCCGTCATGCCTTGATTTATTCCAACCTTGATGAGGGAATGTTTAACATAATTAATACACAAGAAAAACAAAAGGGATGGAAGTTCTTTCTCTATCCACCCAACTTCCATAGACATTTTATGGATACGGTTAATCTAGCTGGAAAATCAAGAAGGAACTTGGCCTCTCCTTAAGTGTTCCTCTGAAGATGAAGTTAACCCTGTCTCCAGAAACAGAGATGATGTACTTTATATGAGTCCTGAAAAACAACACTCATATTGGGTCCCTCCTTTTTCTCTAAAATATACTTGTTTAATGTGTTTGATATCCCATGGGGTGGGGCTTTTTTGTATGAAGTATTTTTGCTCTGTATATATCTTATACCTGCCCTTCTGTTTCTGCAGATACGCTTTCCTAGAACTGACTGAGGACTTTGGTATTGTCCTCTGAGCTGTGAAAGTGCAGTTATTGGGCATGGATATCTGTAGAAGGTATCAGAAAGTTTCATTATAAGTTAGCATCAGTTGACTATCCACTTTTTCTCCATTTGTAATGCCAGCAAATTTTCCTGGTGTGAAGTAGATGAGTGATTGGTACTTTTGGTTTTGGGTCAAACTCTGCTAAACATCTAGTTGATGGTGCCCATCAGAATAAATGCATTCAGGTTTCACAGCCTAGATTCTTGTTGTTAAAGGAAACGGTGGCAAGCTGCCAGGCTTCAGCGTGCTTTGGGTAGGGTGATTTTACACTCAAAAATTATTTAAAATAATCTTAATTAACATTATTGTGTGGCTTGTATCCTTGCCAAGTAGACCCTGGGAACTGCTTTCAAAGAACTTGGCCATTTATAAATTTTAATTTTTGCAGTTGTTTTTTATCAGGCAACCTTATTTTGAAGAGCATTGCAATTTTTAGGTTTCTGAGCTGTAATAAGCTTGCTAAATGTTTCTTCTTTTGCTGGTGTTTCATTGGTAAACCTATTTTGAGAATGCAGTGAGAATACAGTTTGGCTTGGGCTTCCACAATGCTTTTGATTACATAAAAACATCTGCTTAAATTGACAGGAAACAGGATTTTACATTTGGCATTTCTTCAGTAGTTATTCTCAAGAGAATAAAGTTGAGATCATGGTTAAGAAAAGCAGCTGTTGCGGAAAATCTTTATTAGAATGAATACATTTTTTCCAGAGTTAAACAAATGTAATTTAGATAGTTAACATAAATTGGGGGGGGCAATATGCTTTAGCTGGCTTGTTCAAGAAATGGATTTTTCAATTAGAGATGGTAGTTATTAAAGCTTATAAAGCTATTTTTGTAGGTCTGTTAAATTTTGAGTGCTTTCTTTAATACTGTTCTGCACATAGAAATCCTATCATGTAGTAAACACAGTAAGATGTGCTGCAAGTTAAATTATCAGATTTTCATTTTATCAGACCTCTAATTCCAAGGAGTTGTATAAATAAAGCTTTATTTATAAGGTTTGGCCTCTGCTAATCTTATGACTTGTGGAGTTCATGGCTTTTGGGGCAAGGGAAGGAAGCCCCTCGTGTGCTCTGGGGCTGCCTGCCTCTCTGGCACTAGCTGTTTGCGTAGTTTAGGTATTCCAGGGTGTTTTTTCCGTTACCGAGACTTCCGTTACAATGGATGCACTCACGGTTGCGGGTGCAACACCTACTTGTTTCAGGGGGACACTGAATGAAAGTCTGAGCTATGAGTACAGTGTAAGCTGAAGGTCTCGTCTGGAGCTGGTGGCTGCTGTCATCCCTAACACATGCCGAGGCTGGATGGGGTTCTCAATTTAGCCGTGTGAAGACACTCGGACCTTAGGTTGCTTCCAAGGTCTTTTTCATGCCTGAGTTAATGGCACTTCCTTTTCTTAGCTGTGCAGGGCTCTGATATGTTTTGCCACACTAAATGCCTGGCCTCCTAGATTTTTAGGCTGTGACTGACCATTCTGCCGACTGAATTTGACCTCCTGCATTGTACAGGTCACCCAAGAAAGAGGCTTTAATGTCAGCCTGTGCTACAGCAGGAGGTGGCGAGGGACGGAGCCAGCCAGAGCTGTGGGGACTGTAGCACTTGCCCGTGACAGCAGCTGTGAGAAGGTGCCTCCATGTTTGTTTCAAAGGGAGTCCTGACACACCTGGCAATCTCGTTGCCACTTTAATTAGTGATAACTATGCTGGAACTGATGTTGGCAGTTTAATGACTGGAACTTCTAGCAATTAGAGGTGGTGTATGCTCAGGTATTTAAACATATAAATGTTCACAGTCTGAAAATGGAAAGTTTTTCACTTCTTTATGTCCAGTAGGACTGATTCAAAATGTGTCAAACTGTCATCTGAGTTTTAACATGAACCATTCTTAACGTTTTCCAAAGAGACCTATGTTGTGGGGTTTTTTTTCCTTGGCTTTTTATGTTACAGTCACTGGCAAAACAGTGATTCAGGAATACTACTCAATATGCTTCTTGAGTAGTCGTATTTAAAAATGCTCATCAAGAAGTAAACAATGGGAAGATACGAACAGGCTCCATTTTGAACCTGCCAATCTGGAAATGTGTGTGAATTTGACTGTTGTGACACTGATCTAAACTGTCTTTAGCAATGCTTTGAACAGGTGGAGTATATTTTTAGTATGACAGGGTAAGAAATAGTTAATGTTTTGGAGCAATTTATTGGCTTTTGTCACTTTGTATGAAGTGTTAATGCCTTCCCTCCCCCCTTCCTTAAAGTCCTCTTAGACTCAGTACTGAAAGCAGCTTGTAAAGACAAAACATCTTTGGAGAACAGCTCAGAGCTGTTGGTTTAATTGAAAGTGAAGCAGCTGTTCCAGCTGCATGCTTTTAAGTCAATGCATACAGAAATTTCACTTTTAACTGCTTCTTCGCTCCAGTGGTACTGCATTGCAGTGGGACTGCAACTCCAGTTGCTGCCCAGCACTTGGCCCTCTGTCCCTGGTGATGCACCGTGTTGCATTTGTGTGTGCCATTTTCCTTTTGACCTCATCATCTTTTAGAACATCAGAGCTAACCTGGAGAAAATCTATTTGCTGTAGTGGTGATGGCCACGAAATGATGGCCTCAAATTGTCAGACTTGGCAGTTGCTCACTTGTCTTTCATCATCCAGTTGCTCTGTTGGTAGGTCCTCTGCCGTGAAAGGCAGAGAAGTGGCTGCAGCACGAGCTGGAACAACCTGCAGATGAGAAAACTGTAATATGAAATGATAGGAAAGGACTGTTGAACCTGTCACCCAGTGAAAGTTGCTCTCAGTGAAGATCATCAAGGGATCAATGCAGGGAACCTTCAGGATCAGGTTACTGATGTAAACAGTGGCCTATTTTCATCAGTGACCTGAGAGTACATCTAAAATTGCTCCTGAAAGCAGACAGGCATGATGGAGGGACTGGTGTACTACTGATGGTGGTGTAACCCAGATGGCATGACGCCAGCGCAAATAAAGTCCACCTTTTAGGTACAGCCAGCTGGCTGGTTGCTTGCTCATGGTATGCATGGAGGGCAGGCTGCTCCCACAGCGTGGGGTGCAACGGGGCAGAGCCTCACCCCCCCTTTGGCTGCGTGACAGGGAGAGGAGCAAGGTGGCTTGCTGAGCTGCTGATGCGGCCATGATTTTGTAGAAGGGACTCAGGAAATTTGAGGGGATGCAGGAAAAAAACCCAAACAGCTTAGGTTGCTGGGAGAAGTCTTAAAGCCTTCAAATGAGATGGAGGATAAATGGTTTGGGTTCCTTCTTTGATGAGCAGGGAGAAGAGCCTGGGTAATTAAAAGGCTCTCTAAGCTAGTGAAGAAAGCCCCACAAAGAACCAGGGCCTGGGAACTGCAGCAGACCAAGTTAGAAGGGGGTTGGGGGTGCTGCTGTTTTTAATAGTAAATGTAAGTAATGGTAAATGTAAGTAACCAGAGACACAGGCAGCCCACCTCATACTACTGTCAAATCCAGATGGTCTATGCCAATGGAAAATACCTATACTACTTGGGAGCTGGGTGATGTGAGACACTGCGAGGCTCAGGTCAGACTAAACAATTCTCTTGATTTTTCCAATATCATCAGAAGAGCAGTTGAGCTGTCTTTAATTTAGATGTTTTGCAGTGACATTATTTTCTAATGCTGAGTGGACTCACCATGTAGTAATGTTTGAGAGTAGAGACAGGAGCTAATCATCCGCAGTTCAGCTTAATTTCAGCTCTGCTGGTGCCTGGCAGCAGCTCGCCCGTGGTTTAGCTGTGGGGTAGCTGCTCTCGACACTGCTTTCTCACCTAGGTTTTGAGCAGCGTGGTGCCGTGCGGCAGCTCTGTCCCATGGTGCCGGGCACAAGCATGTCGCTTTGGAAACTCAGTTCTGGGCAGGAAAGCCTCGCTGGAAAGCAGTGTTCAGGCAGTGTCTAGGCTGACGTTAGTTTTCTCTGAAGTTGGTTTTAATTTTGCACAGTTGGCAGTGTGAGGTGTGTTCCCCAAAATAGGTCATCAGTTGGTTAACTGGTATGCTGGTCACAAAACCTTTTGGCTAAGCCGTGTGGTGAATCTGAATATTGAAGCAGCAATGAAAAGCCACTTAAGTCAGACAAAGGTCAAAATAAAGCCTCTGTGGTTAATTTAGTTACTTTACAGGGACAAACCACCGTGTAATCATGTGACCACTTGAAGATACCTTTGCAAAATGTGTATGCATAACGGAGGGGTTTTCAATAATAGTTTGAGCCCAGCTCCTAACACTTGGGACATCTGGCATCAGCTGTCTCCTGGTTTCATGAACCAGTGCCCAGACAAAATGGCTGGCTTCCTAGATGTTCTTTCCTGAACATAAAAGTCCGAGGGCAGGTGTGTAGCTGCTTCATTATTTCTGCAGGGCTGGCTGCTTTGCTTTTCCAGCCTGCTTGGGTGCTGCATGTAGCTGTGAGAGTAGGTGTTTGGGTATGCTCAGTGACCGCATTATCTGCAAATCTTATGGCCCAGATAGTGCTGATAGTCATGTAATCAAGCAGTGCATGAAAAATGAAGCTGCTGTAGGCCCCTGTGAAAAGAAGCTTCAGCAAGGCACATTCCTGTGCTCCGCAGACAGGCCAGAAGGCATGTGGTATCCCCAGCCGGGAGGTCAGTTAGGCGGGAAGAGATGAAACACTGCTAAGTCTTCATTTCATTTAAGTCTGCATTTTTTTTTTTCTTTTATTGTGCCCTTCTTCCCTTTGATTTTTACCATTTCTGCTGAAGTGTCCCAAAAGGAAGAGTGCTTTGTAGTGATAAGCTTGATACTTCCCTATGGTTTGTATATTTTAAAAATACCATAGGCTATTTTGGGCAGTGATCCTGAAACTCCTTACTTTGTTTTAATGGCTACGCAAAATATTTTTTAAGACCTTTGACATCTTTTTGGAAACATCCATGGAAAATAACCTTCTAAAAATGTCACTGGCTCTACAAAAGCAGTAGCCAGGACATGTTCACTTCTGTCTTGTACGTAAATAGTTACGTGTGTGCTTAACGTTACCGTCCTACCTCATTCCACAGCTTTATCAGATTGGATCCCAGTTTGCAAAACCCAAAGCCTGTGTGTGTGGCAGATTTAAGTGTATGTTGGTGAAGTATTCATTGTCAGGAGCCGATAGCTCCTGCACAAGTTGGTAAGCCTGCTTTTACCCTGTTTTATTAACCTGTCTGACTCTTGTTAACCATAGGTACTCCCCAGGCTGGCATAAGATAGGAGTGTGCAAATATGTCCAGGCCTGCCTCTACTTGGAGAAGTGGCTTGCATGGACTGGGGCTGTTACATACTCTGTTTGCTTCTGCCTCCTCACAGTGTGGATGTAAGAACTACTGTTCTTCTGCATGGGCAGGAACCTACTGCACTCAAATTGAACAAGGTGGCAGGAAAATGCCACTGAAACATGTGGTCAGAGAAGGGTCAAAGCATGCAGGACTGCTGCGAGGCGTTCACCTCTGCTCTGCCCTCCCACCCACGCACTGTGCCCTCGCTTGAAATGGCAAAACTCTTTCTGATGTTGCATAATAAATCAGCAGCTGAGAAGGGCTGATGTGTTGTCCCCCATCCCCTACCCCTTTTTTTTTTTTTTTTTTTTTTTTTTGCCAGTAGGTTGCTTTGTTTGGTCACTTGTGGCAGCAGAAACAACTGTCAGGGCTGCTGAGGTGCTGGTGCCAGGGTAGGAGTGAGTGGCTGGCAGAGCAGGGGAGAAGGGCTGGGGGGAGCCAGTGGCTGCTAAACCAGCCTGGCTACCAGAAGAAATGTCTGTGAAACTGGGATTTGAATATTTTTTAACAGAAAAATTTCTCACACAGCTTTCCACAGCTGCTGTTGTGAAACCAGTCAAGTTAGCCATCATCCAGACAGTTCAAATCACAGCACAGTCTATCTTCAAGTACAGTAGGTTTTCGAGTTTCGGGATCTCAGACAAGCTGGCACTGCACCCTCCTTGGTCTCTGAACAAGTAGCCACCAAGCAAAGCAGGTGGCTGGTCTATTGTGGAGGCCTGGCATTGCAGTGGCTTACCATGAGGGGGCTGGCTGATTGTATTTGCAGAAAGTGTAAATATTTGTGTAGCACTTGTAATTATTGTCAGACTATGGGGTTCACCCTGCGAGGAGAGGTAAAGCTAGAAAGGGCGCCAGGCCGGCTGTACTTGCTGCCTGACTTGTAGGAGCCTTTGGATAAAGAAGACTTGAAGCCAGGACCTGCTGCAGTATGACAAACTCCTGCCAGAGCAGCCTGGCTTTCGGATGCAATTGCACTGTGCTCTTGAGGGCCCAGGACTTGGAAGGATCCCAGGACTCTGAAGGAGCTCTGTAGGTACAGACCAGGATTTTCAAGGCCTGCCTGGCTGGCAGCAGTCACAGACGTGTTGTCTGTGACCTGAACATCACACAGCACCTTCCTTCTGCAGAACCCCTCCTTTGGAAGAGCTTTTGTCAAATGATAAGCTCAATCTGTAAAAGATTTATGACATTACACTTTTTTCACAGCCCAGTTTTCTAACTTGGGAGGAATTTGTGCTGGGCAGACCCTCGCTGTGGTTGAAAGGCAGAGGCGAGGCAAGATGGGCTATGCTCACGGACAAGCATGTGGCATTGAGCGGCTCTGTAGTTTAGCTGCATATTGACTGCAACCTTTTACAGAGAACTTGTTGTGAGGTGGGCTTTGAAGTCTGTCACCCAAAGATAACATCTTTGAAACCTGTTGGGTCAGTAGGTTGTGGCAAGCATCTTACTCTCTGGGACAGAGACCTTTTTCATGTATTTTTGGATAACACCTATTTCATTGCAGCCCACTCTGGAATGTAGGTAGTTATAACCAGAGTTTAAAAAAGAAAAAAAAGGAAACCTGTTGGGTCAGTAGGTTGTGGCAAGCATCTTACTCTCTGGGACAGAGACCTTTTTCTTTCTTTTCTGGATAACACCTATTTCATTGCAGCCCACTCTGGAATGTAGGTAGTTATAACCAGAGTTTAAAAAAGAAAAAAACCAAAATAAAATAAAATAAATAAAAAACCAAACCCAAACCCCACCAAATTTGAGACGCTGTGGCTGAATAACCTAACCAACGTTCTGTGGTTTCCACAGCTATTCAGAGTGCTTTAAAAAGTGCATCTGAAAAAAAAAAGATGGAGACACTGATATTTTCCATAAATATTGCCAATTTCTAGGATACATGCTCAGTGTTAGAAACTGTCATTAAAGTCTCTCAAAGTAATGTGGAACAATGTATAAATGAGCTGTATATTCTATTTAAGTATTTGTTGCTTTAAATAGCAGCTCCAGGGACCCAGGCTGGAATAGCAGACACTTGCTGGACATGGATGACATTTCACTAGCAGAGCTCTCTAGCACCTGGCCCAGGAAAATGTTGATCCCCTTACAAATGCCAAAGCTGCATACCTTTTTACTTCTGTACTATAGTTTTTAATGGTATGGTGAGTATGGCCAGCAGCTGAAGTTCATCATGGATACTTTGGATCTGGCTGATACAGATTGAAAGGACCTTACCCCCCCCCCCAATAATTTTATACTTTTCTGTTTTTTTGTTTTGAAATGTTATCATTCCATTTCTTTGCTGAATTGGTAACTTGCGGTAGCTTCCTTATTTCTTTGACTTTTAGTTGATGCTGTAAAAGTTAATTTTATTGCATATAAAAAATAAAATTGCTGTTCAGCCACCACTGCCTCCTGTTTTGAAACTGATGTGCTTTGCATGATATGCTTATGCATGTAGTATTTTTAATTTCCAGCTTTGGTGCCAACATGAGCTCGTTATACCCCAGAGTTGGAGCTTTGTGTGTTTTGGGGAGGATTTCTGTTTTGCAGCAGCAGCAGTTTTAGCAGCTGCATGCGTTGAGGCCCCAGTCTCCTCTGGCATGAGATCCAGCAGTGAACTGACAAGAGGGGCAGAGTGGGAGCTGGGTTGGACTGGCCCTGTTTTACGCCTTCTGTGAACCGAAAGGCTGTTGTTGAGTGAGGCAAGGACCGATCCGCCAGCCCATTTCTGCAGGGCTGAAGGCAGGAAACTTGAGCTTGGGTGATGCAGGAGATAGTCATGGCCAGGAAATGATAAGCTGGGAGTTGTTTCAAGATACTTCATCAAAATGATTTGGGGCTCCTTGATCAACCAATCTGGTTGTGAGACTCTGTGGAGTTATAGCAGATACGCATGTCTGCACGTACACACATGTGAAACCCCCTTCTCCAGGTCGTACAGTCAGTGATGCTGCAAGAGGAAGTGTCCTGGGAGGAAAATGGCACGTGGTGATTTGGCGCCTGAAGGCACAAATGAGTGAAGTTTGCCTGGACAACTCGAATGTGGCACGTGTGCATTTTGAATCCCATGGCTAAACAAAACAAAAAAAAGCCATTCATCTTGTACTACTGCTTGCTAGAAAGCAGGGAGTCCTCTGAACATTGCTGCAGCCCCTCCGAGGGCTGAGGGAACACTGGCAAAGAGTGGCCTCGGTGCGCTGGAGCCCCTGGCACTGGCAGTGCACTGCCCCTGTGCTACACGCTAGCCCCAGGGAGCCCCTTGGAAGTGGGAGCCCTGAGGGGTCTGGTTGCTCTGGGTCAGCGGCCCTGAGACCTGGAAAAGAGGTTCCCTGCTCCTGGCTGGCTGCTGATGTCCAAAAATCCCTCCTGTGGTCATGGCTGCTGGGCTAGGCACCGGAGCCACATGAAACTGCTGCCTATTGCAGGGGAGGGCCCTGCCAAGGACAGTGCTGCCTTATGTATAAAAATAAGGCTTATATTGATATTTTTATATATGACTTTTCTAAAAGTAGAAGGCAAGGAAGGTGAATACAGCGTCTTTGAAAGTCAGTGATGCTGTTGACAGCAGGGAAATAATAAGCATCAAGCAAGATCCCTTTCAGGATTTATTCAGTACCTTTTTCGCTGTTGAATAAGGCAAATATGTGCTGTTTATTGTGCTGCTTGTTTTTTTATCTTGGTGGACTCTCAGTTGCAGGTAGAAAAGAAGTAAAATACGCAGAGAATTCTGTCTCTAATAACACTTAAACATTGGAGACAATATCATCTAAAGTGTGATTTAGTAGTATTTTCCTTGCAGCTGTGGATTTTTTCCTTGCCATCTTGCACATGGAATCATTGCTTTCACATTTGCAAAGTGTGTCTAAATAACAGTGAAGTTGCATTTCTTCTCTCGTATTCTTGAGTAGGAGATAGTGCTATTGTATATTGGGTCCTTCAAGCTCAGCTATCTGTTCCTTTGTTTGCAGTAAGCTGAGTATTTCCAGATTCCTTCTCTATTGCTTCAAATATTTAGAACTGTTAACATTTTTTTTTGTTTGTTGCTTTGAGTTTGTTTGAGGGTTTCTGTAGCTGTTGTCTGTCAATAAAGCCTTCAGCACAACTATCCTAAAGTGTGGCTTAAGCAGTTTTCCCTCCTGTCTTTAATTTACTCAAAGTCTTTAGTAGCATAAAAAGTTCTGTAGGGGGAAAAAAAAAGAAAAAAAAAAAAAGTCATTTGTGTGTGTACCAGAAAGGGCATCTTAAAAACCAGACTATGGTTCTGGTGAATTGAAATAGATCTATACAGCTTGTTTTGAAACAAAACCTCCAGCTTGTCTTAGAAACAAAATAGTTTCGTCTGTATATTAAAAGTGAACAGTTTTTTAGTCTTTACCCTTCTTGTGCAGGTTTGTTTTTTCACTGGGTGGGGGGTGGTGGTGGTGTATCACATTACTGTTGCAATGCCTGTTCTGCTGAGTGGAAGTCTGGATCATGAGCTTCACAGAGACAGCAAAGAGCAGGATTAAGAAATAGGGAGCAGTTCCTCCTCATCCTCTTCACTCTCATCCTTAAGAGTGTGCGAAAGCTAGAAACTGATGTGCTTAAACCTAGTGACTTTTGATAAACAAGACAATCTGCTTCCACTTAATCCTGCTCATCTGGAAGAACAGAACTTAAGAAATTCTGGAGTTTTACAAGAAGTCTCCCAGCTTCCCTGTCTGAATTTTTGCAATAGAAACCTAAAGGCGGTGATGGAATAACTTGTGTTTTTTGTCTTACTTTCCAGTTGGCCTGCTGCTGCGGTACTGCTGCTTGTTCCTTGTGCTGCAAATGCTGCCCCAAGATAAAACAGTCAACCAGCACCCGCTTCATGTATGCGCTTTACTTCATCCTGGTGACTATCATCTGTTGTGTCATGATGTCAACAACAGTAGCTAATGAAATGAAAACACACGTAAGTAAGAGAGATGAACCCACTGCTACCCCTGGAAGGAAATGGGATTCCTTCCACGGCTCTTCATGTATAGGGGCACGCCCTCAGAAGACGTGTTTGATTCTCTCCACCCATCCACTTCCAAACCCAGACGGGATAATTTTTCCATGCTCAGCCTCTTCCTGTCGATTGCTCACCCATGGAGTGTGTTTCACAACAGGAAGTCAAAGATGACAGGACTAGCAGCCTTCCTCCTCTTAGGCTGTGCAGAAACCTTCTGCAGTGAACCCATCCCAGGTTTGCTGCGCGGGTAGTGTTGCTAGAGGCTGTTGGGGAGCATGTTATTGTAGAAGAAATCGGTTCAGTCTAGCATTGAGTTTGTCTCTGGCAACTTGTTTAGTAGTAGAAGCAGCAACTTAGAAAATAACTTTTGGAAGTGTTGGTTTTATAATTTTCATTCGGTGTTCTTGGTGTTGTGTGACAGACTACTGCAATGCACAATGCTGTGGATCCTTTACAAGGGGGTTTCTTCAATGTGTGTTGAGTCATTGTGTTCACATGGCCTCTTAACCACAGCAGATACTGTTCATCTCTAATTGTCTTTTTAATTAAAAAGATTCAAAAGCATGAAAGGAGCTGTGGCTAAAACTAGATTTTAAAACTGAAGTTTCTTTCAGAGTCTTAATATAACTTTCCTAAGCTAAATGCTCACCAGCCTGCTTGTGGTCACTCACTAGACCTGTGGTACTGTGTCTTTGGTTAAGTTTTTTAAGCCACCCAAGTTGTTTTCAGTAGTACAAATCCTCTCTCTTGCCTTCTACAAGAAGAGAAATATGTTTTTAAGTAAAGGGAACAATGGCTAGATTGCTTCATTCTTAAAAATTAAGTTTCTGCACCAAAACTGGCGTTGGGCCTGCTTTGAGGTTGTGAGTGTCCTTGCCTTGGAGGTTCAGAAGGCTTCCCTTGCTGCAGGCATCTAGTTGTTCTGTGTTACCTTTCCAAGAGGGAAGTTAGAACAGTTAAGGCTGTTTCCTCATTTAACCAGTTGCTGGTCAAGTTGATGCCCTGCTTACTCTTCTGCGCTTGACTTTCAGTTGTCTGTGAAACACTTCCCTCTGCAGCAGCTCGGATCCAGAAGCTGGTGGCAGCACCCTACGTCTGCAATGCAGATAAACCAGTGGGCTTATGATGGGGGCTAGTTTGAGGGTTTCTGTGCTCTGCTGCCAGTGTACCCTCTTTGTATGTTCTGACCTGATTTTCTTTCATTTAATAGCACTTTGCTTTAGTTATGCTAGTGCCACCTGCATACTCCCGGCCACCAGAAGTTGCTTACAGCCCTGTAAAAGCACCCAGTATGGACGTAATGCTTGCCTGTGAGCTGTAACTTCAAAACTGTTCAACATGTGCGTGCTGAAATTGTATGCCAGGAATTACTTTGACTTACTAGATGCTTAGCTTGGCAATAAAGTGAGTAACCCAAGGAACTCAAGTGTGGGAGACAAATTATGTGCTCATATCCAAATTTCATAAAGTCATTTTCCATCAGTAGTGTGGTTTTAATGCAGCTTGTATCCCTAACAAAAAATACTCACTCTTTATCCAACAGAAAAGTGATTCAAGAAGCCTTCAACAACATGCTTTTCAGTATTGCCAAATTTCTTTTCCAGTTCATAGTCTTGAAAGCTATAGTGTGGGAAGAAATAGCATAAAGACTGGCTTTTAGTGTGAAGTGGAAAGATAATCACCCTCTTAATTTAGAGCATTTGATGTCTTTGAATGGGAAACGGACCATCTGAAAGTAGGTTTTCTTTATCTGCTCTCTAATTTAATAATTATGTTTGAGGCTGTTAAAAGTTCAAAGACTCACTAAGCTAATTTAGCCCAGTTGTAGTGGAGTGCACCTTCAAAATATTTATCCAGACTAACCAGTCTCAGCTTCCCAATGATGAACTGTGTTTTGAAAGTCCTAGGCGTTTACTGATTCCTTCACTTTTGTCTGGATTGTAGAGCACTCCCAGCTCCTGAAGCCAGACTGTAAGCAGACACTTTGCATGATGCTTCTAGGACCCCACCCTCTCTTTCTTGGGAGGAGAGAGAACTTTAATTAATTTTAATTAGAATTTTTAAATTTTTGTATTAAAATAATGTAAAATTTTAATGCAGTCCTCTATGGAGCCATAATCTTGGCAGGGAACTGGATGTCTGCTTTACCAGTTTAGAGATTAAATACTCATGCTGATGTTACATGAAAGTAATCTCTCTCTTGTCAATGAGAGGATTTTTAGCATCATAGAATAGTTTGGGTTGGAAGGGACCTGTAAGGGCCATCTAGTCCAGGCCCCCTGCAGTGAGCAGGGACATCTTCAATGAGATCAGGTTTCTCAGAGCCTCGTCCAACCTGACTTTGAGTGTTTCCAGGGTCGGGGCTTCTACAACCTCTCTGGGCAACCTGCTCCAGTGCTTCACCACCCTCATTGTAAAACATTTCTTCCTTATATGTAGTCTATATCTCCCCTCTTTTCAGGTTAAAACCATTACCCCTTGTCCCATCACAGCAGGTCCTGGTGTGTTTTTCCCCATCTTTCCTGTAGGCCCCCTTTAAGTACTGACAGGCTGCAATGAGCTCTCCCCCGAGCCTTCTCTTCTCCAGGCGGAACAGCCCCAACTCTCTCAGCCTGCCCTCACAGCGGAGGGGCTCCAGCCCTCGGATCATTTCTGTGTCCCTCCTTGGGACCCGCTCCAGCAGCTCCACGTCTCTCCCGTGCTGCGGGTTCCAGAGCTGAACACAGCACTGCAGGTGGGGTCTCACCAGAGCAGAGCAGAGGGGCAGAATCACATTTGGTGGTTTTGTTTGACTGGCATTTGGTTCATTTGGGCATTTTGGTTGATTTGCTATAAATTCCTAAGTCTAAACTAGTTCTAAAAGTATTTATTGTAGCACCTCGTCCTTTGGTATTATTTTGAGAGGAAGCAACAGCAAATGTACATCCCTTAGGGACACCTTAAACAGGGACTTTTAAAAAATGTTTGGTTTTGTTTTTCAGTATTTCTGTACCCTCACGATCATGCATTTGGTCTATTAGAATACTTTCAGAACAGTTTTTCAGTTCCTGAGGTGCCAGACTCTGCAGGTACCAGCCCAGAGCTGAGGACCTGCTCTCTTCCCTGCAACATGGCTGGAAAAATGAGGCACCATCCTAGGTAGCGCAACTTCCACATCCTCACCAAAGTTTCCAGGTAGATGAAACCGTCTGTCAGTGGGAGGACATGGTAACTGTGGAGTATTCAGTTATGGTTTCAAAACGTGGTTCCTAGCAGCAGCATTTTGAAGACATGGTATTTTGTGATGAGCCTTAAGAATTGAAAAATGTCTTTTCAATGGGAGTTTTTTCTCTGTTGTTTGCACTCTCCTTTCCCATCTTCCGAGCTGTTCCTGCACCCACGGGACACCAAGGGACAGAGGCCCAGAGGGTTAAATTCTGAAAAACGTGCAAAGACACCAAGGCATTTGTGTTTGATCTCTGGGGAAGAAGCAAGAAGCAGTAGAGAGGTAGGGAAGGAGCAGATGGTTTTGAGCAGGAAAATGTTTTGTATAGTGGCGTATAGAATAGATTTCAAAGGAGCAAGGTTGTGTATCGAGGCAAAAGATGGGGTAGAGCATCAATCAAGACATGAGAGCCTCAGTGATGGGGACAGAAAGACAGAAAAGACGAATATACAGTTAAACAGAATGGTTTAGCGACTTGACTCTGTTCCCAAATGAAGCAAAGCAGGACCCAACTTGAAGAAGGGCTTCTATCCCCTTGATCCATATTTTTTTTCCCCATGTATTATGGTTTTATGAAAAACAGGTACAGCTTTACTCACAAATGTTCTGTTGAAGTGAAATCTTGCATTTCATGGGCTTTGAAAAGATAATTGAGAAGAAAAGGGAGAAAATTGTTTTGATCTGATGAAAGTGTTTTAATTTTTTTTTTCTTAATTGAGGTTTTATGTTAAAGCTGTTTCAAAACTAGTGGTTTCACCCTGAAAATATCCATGTCCTACTTAAATAATGAAAGATAAGAAATATGTTTTCAGGAAACCAAACACCAGTAAAAAACAGTTCAGTTGTGTCAAAGCATTTCAGTTCTAGATGGTTACATGTTCTGGCAGAGCATGCTTTCAGGCTTGTTTCCCCAGGTGGGTTTATATCTTGGCCTTGAGTGCATTATAGTATGTTAAACCCCAGTTTGCTACCAGAAATGATTTTTTAAGTGCAAATACTCATTGCCTGTTTTTTTGCCCTTGACTCCCCACCTACAGAGATTTTCTTTCATGCTTCCCCTGTTTCCTTAAGAAAGTTTGTATGCCACATTCTCCCTCTGGATGAGGACACCCAGAGAAAAGCAGTCTCCTTCAAGCTCTTCAGACCCCTTTCCACACACTTCTTCCTTCCTACTCCCCCTCTGATGCTATTTCTATTTCCTGTGCTCCTGGATTCGTATGTTTGGGTGCAGACAGACCCGAGCTCAGAGGTGGCCAAGCCCCAGCCAGCTGGAGCCTGCACGCAGTGTGGCTGTGTTGGCTTGCTTCTTGCACTGCATTTCTTTTGGGCACCAGCAGCGCATGGTGAGGGGAAGGCAAGTTCAGGGCATTCTGTCTCTGTAGATGTTGCCATCATCTTAAAGGGTTTCACTGCACTCAGAAAATTACTGACTTCGCCGTGATAATGTCATTGCTTGTGCAGCAACTGAGGCATTCACATTTTCTGAGCAGTTACCAAGTTTCTGCAGCAAGAATGCTTTGTCCCTACTCAGAGGCCAAAGAATTTAGCTTATGTTGCTATAAAAATATAAAAGTAGATATTTCACTGTATCAGACTTGGCAAATAATGAATCCATGACTTTAACACCTGGCAAAACTACCCAACAAATGGAAAGTCTGGTAAATCACATAGGCTGGGCAGGCAGCTCAGCAGCTGAACATGTTTCAGAGATATAGAATTTAAAAAAAAACAAAACAAAACAAAACAAAAACCAAAAACAAAATAAACCCAAAAAACCCAAACCCAAACTAGTCTCTTTTTTAACTTTCAGTGAAGAATCGCGTAAGCCTTGATAAATTATTCCCAGCAGTAGGCCATCCTCTCATGAAAACGTGCCCATTTCATTACATCAGCCCTTTGTCCCCAGCATTGTGCTCATGTTTATTATCTGCTGGGGTCCCCAAGAGTTTGGTTTTGTTCCTTCAGGATCACGGGTCTCCAAAAAGGGCATTCAGTCCCACAGGACTATTTCTGTGGCCATCACTTATTACTGCATAGTGTTGTGCATACTACATGACAGCTGAGTTCTTTGTTGCCTGTGTAGGCACAAGCTGAGCTATTGTTCTTGTGAATCCATCCATTTTCTTTCAGCTGGATCTGTAAGGAAATTACTACTAAATGGAGAAAAGAACATATAGGGTCAAAAATCCCATCAAGATCTCTGTAGAAACCTATGCAATTAAAGAAGATGCCTGTTTGCAGTTACCCAGAGGTCTGTCTTTAATTAGCTAGTCAATTAATCAAGTCCTGTAGTATTCTTTTTGTTTTGTTCTATAGGTCTCATAAGCAAAATGCTGTTTGGTACCAAATACAGATCTTACAGATATATGTCTCCTTGGTCAGTACTATCATCTATATCAAACAAATACATAATTTTCTCAGAAATACTATTCAATATCATGCATTTTTGTAATCTCTGCTGAGTGATGGTTATTATAAGCAAAGAACTGCAAAGCATTAATTGATAGCCCAGTGGCTTGCCCTGTCATTGCTATGACATCGATATGTCTCTTAATTATTCCAGTCAGTCAATTTTCTCATTTTGAATGCTGGCACACTTGCCCAGTCTGACTTTTCATTGCCTTTCAAGACCTGAGAAAGGCATCGCTGATGCTCCAGACAATTTCTTATGAGCGGTCTAAAAACTGTTGGATGCGAGTTAGCCACAGTTACTCGTTTACTCCCCAGCTTCTTCCACAATGGCTACTCATCTCTGAGTTACTTCTGAGAGAGCACCTCAGGGTGGTCCAGCTTCTATCTGTTCTTGTAACCCCGTGCAGCTGTGTTGAGAGCTGCTTTTCATCTCCATGGCTGGTTCTAGCTCACCTAGGATCAGCTTGGTACTGTAGTTAGGTTTGCTTCCCTTAGTGCAGCAACTGTGTTGTGGTGAGCTGATAAAATACTTGATTTTTTTTGGAAACTGCTAGGAGGGTTGTTGAGCTCCTGACTTTTGGGTTGCTTTGCCAGGATGGGCAGTTGCACAGCCTGCTGAGGGAAGCAGGCTTTTGGAGCCTGGAGGCTGGAAGGTGGCAGTTTATGTGTTTATCCCTTGTTTTCTGCATCTTGGATGGCTTTCTACCCAGCTGGGAACGCTGCCTGGTTGCTTGCTCTTGGGCCCTGTTCTTTCCTTGTCCTGGTTTTGTGTGCTGACCTGCCTGCTGAAGAAAGGAGAGTTTTCTATCTTTGCTAATTTCCTGGAAATGTTCAAGGATGGTGTTGCCCACCATCCTTGTTATGTTTTTCCTAAGCTAAATCTGGCCTGACTGAATGCTTTCTGAAGTCTAATTCCCATTTCCTTTGCCTGAGTTACTTATTTGTGCATGTTGTGTCCTGGCAAACGTTGTCTCCTATCTCCTCCAGTTACCTGTGCAGGTAGCAGCAATCAGCTCCAGAGGGTGTGATATGTTGCTCGACTGGTCTCACCAGCCTCAGCTGAGGGCTGTCAGCGTACAGAGAGGCCTTTCTTTCTTTGAAATGAACGGTGGTTTTCTAATTAAATGCCTGTATTTCTGCACAGCTGAATGTCTCCCTGGCTGCAAGGGGGAGCGTCTGCACAGAGGCACCCCACAGGAGTGGGTCCTGGCCACACAGACCTGCTTTTTTTGAGCACCTAGCATCAAGTCTGCCTGGTGAAACTGAAGCCAAAACGTGCAGCTGTTTGCTTTCCCCTTGCAGCAAGAGCAAGTCCTCAAAGGCAAATATTTAATGAGTCAAGGGAAAGGTGGAATTTTCCTGCCTTTCTGCTAATTTAAAACAAAATCAGGGCAACTGCCACAAGTCCATTTCAGAGGCTGTGATGGAGGGGAGGGGGCTTGTTGCCCCTGTACTTCTTGGGTGTGCTTCAGTCTGCGTTCCCACCGAGGGCAGCATGAGCCAGACCTTCCATCCCTGCAGCTCCCTTCATGCCCCCTCAGCTGGTAAAATTGCTGATATGGCTCATGTAAGCTGGATTACTCAAGCAATCAGTCTTTTGCTGTAAGGCACGGGAAGAAGGGAGAGGTCCCCAGGGTGAGGGGATAAGCAGTAAGGGGCAGGGATGGCTTAAGCCAGCAGAGCTGAAGGAAGGGTAGGTGGACTTGTCCCCCAGGGCATCTGGAAGGAGTTGAGTGTTGAGGCTCTGGAAGACTCCAGTCCTTTATGTTTTACATTTCTTTATGTCCCTTGTACCCTTAAATCCAGGCTGAGGAGTATCAAGAGTGAAAGATGTTAAGTGAAGACAGTGGAAAGTTGGTGGTGCATAGGTGTAGACGTGCTTAGTTACGAGGAGCCCTGTGTCCTATCTGACAGCTTGTAACATGTTGTGCTTTCCAGATTCCCTTCTACAAGCAGATGTGCAAGGGTATTCAGGCGGGTGAGATGTGCGAGAAGTTGGTGGGATACTCCGCGGTGTACAAAGTCTGTTTTGGAATGGCCTGTTTCTTCTTTTTGTTCTTCTTGTTCACCATCAAAATTAACAGCAGCAAAAGCTGCCGGGCATACATTCATAATGGGTGAGTATTTGTTTGGTTGCTTATTTCCCACTTATCTTTACAGCTTTTTGCTGCCTACTTCTCAGCTGGGTGTAGTACTAGGCAAAAATAAAATTTAAAAAAAAAAAAATCCCAGAACAAAAGTTGATTTTACTGCTTTTGTCAGAAATAATGTAGACAAGTGAAAACTAACTAAAGTGGCAATCAGTAGTCAAAGGCTGTTTTTTCTCTTCTTGGGCTTTAAATAGAGATTTCTCGTGGTATTTGAGTTAAAGACCTCTAATTCTTAGATGAGTTATTAAAACTAGATGCTTTATGTTTTCCTCTCTTGTCCAGATTCTGGCTTATTAAACTTATACTTCTGGCAGCAATGTGCTCAGGAGCCTTCTTCATTCCCGACCAGGACACTTTCCTCAATGGTATGTCCTTCTTGTTTTGTTACGCTGCTTCATTCTGTACTATGTTGTGAGTGGTTATAAACCCTAAAGGTCTGATCAACGTTAATATTGCCATATTTCTTCAAGCAAGTCAGTATAGTACTTTTTTACATGCTAGCTTCTTCTGCTTTTTGTTCTATTTGTTTGAGGAACAGCATGCTTATCAAGTGCATAAAATAAGTTTAGCAAAACCAGAAAAATGGCATTTTTGCTCGCTTTCAAATAATGAGCTTATGGTACAAGGGGAAAAAAATGCATTGTCTGCTAAGGGTAATGCACCCTGCCTGTTCTGTTCTTCCACTTCACTTATACAAGCTTTTTTCAAAAGGAAAACACAGTGGTAGGATATGGCTGAACTCGGCTAATGCACCTCCTTGGTGTTTCATCACTGAAATCAGCTGCACACCTGGAGTCATTTGTAGGCTATGCACAGCAGCACAAGCAGTATATGCAACTAAGCATTTAAATAGGTACCTGTATTTCCTAAGAGACTACTGATGTTGAACATAAGAGATCTGTTGTCCAAAGTATCCAAACAGCTACTCAAATACAGTACATATTAGGTCAATGGTTAAGTAGTCAAATAACCTGTCCTAAAACTAGTCAGTGAATACCAAGTGTTCTCATCTCCTTGGGAGTGGCTCGAGACAGCATTTGTAAATAGATAAGCTCCACCTTTGTTTGTCTGTGGTACTGGAATCTGGAAGGGAAGAAATCGCCCTTTTTAGTACTGGGTTCCAGTACCTTGCAATTTCAGAATTTAGATTCCTGTGAAATGCCTTCACACCACCTCCCTCCCGCCAGTCACAAATAAAGGTTTCAGTATTTTCTGTTTGAATATAGTAACTCGTAGTGTCCACAAAGATTTGCTAGGTTAGGGAAACTCAGTAAATGTCCTAACAGGCTCATTTTGAAAGTGTGGTAGGTTGCAAGATGAATTCATCAGGGAGCTAATCTTGAGTTAGCTGAGCTGTCCTTTCAGCTGATATCTCTCATCTCCTGCTACATCTGTGGGCTTGAGATATTCAAACCGCGTAATGGCTTCACTGCATAGACAATAATTCCATTTTTATCTCAAGGGAACGGCGACTGCAGTTTGACCTATTTTCTGCCTCTCTGCCTTACAGCCTGGCGCTATGTAGGGGCAACTGGAGGTTTCCTTTTCATTGCCATTCAGCTCATCCTGCTTGTTGAGTTTGCACACAAATGGAATAAAAATTGGTATGTATTGGGCAAGTAGTTACTTGCATTAAATTCTGGTGGACTCCTGAACAATAAATTTCTTGTAACAAAGCATTTAAAAGTAGCATGGATGTAATTTCTGAAAGAAGACACTTGAATGTCAATATTTAGAGCTATTCATCTCTGCTTCTTCCACTTTCTCCTTTCCCAGCAGAGATGTTTCCTCCTTATTCAATACTATTCTGCTGATTTATTCTTAACCTGAATTGCTCATCTTTCAGTAAGTAGTAGTTTGTTGGGATGCAAAAACCTCTTACTTTAAGTTTTATATTTAATGAAAATATACCTGCTAAGAAACAGAATGGTGCAAGAGAATAAAACTGGATTTGCAAAATGTAAAAGTGAAACTCTGTGCAGTGATGTAAACTGTAAAATCCTGCTTTTTTGTGTCAGCTTAATGCACATTTTTTTTTTCTTGACATGAGAACTGCTACTTTGTCTTCAACTTCTTTGCTTTCATCTAAATATGCAAGATTCCATTATCAACCCACATGTACCCCATTTTGGAATTGACTTAATTTCTGGTTTAAGCATATTTGCTATTACCTTCTTAGCCCTTAGCCCCTCATCAATTTAAAATATTTAAATTGCCCTCCCACATAGACGCAGGGACTCCTGCCTTCGCCTCCACCCTTTCTATTTCTCATTTCTTCCTCTACAAACATTTGCAGTCCTCTCTTGTTCTAGTTAGCTGAGAAAGAGTTTTAGCAAACCTTTGGGCTTTGTTAGATACCCGTTTTCAGTAGGAAGAGGTGAGATCTCCCTAGAACACAGATATCTTTACTCCTAATTATTGTAGCTGTTTTATGTGGGTGAAAGATTTCCAGCATCTGCATTCAACTTTAGGACTCTGCATTAGATATTCTTTTAAAACGAGTCACATATCTACAAAATAAAACAACAACAGAAATAGCTTCCATGCACCAAAAAGCCCTTTACACCCAAATGTGTTTTTCAGTTGCTAGTCCTAAAAAAACCCAGTGATCTTTGCAAGAGGTGTTTGGAAGGTGAAGAGAGGCAAGCAAGATGGACCACGCTTTAGCTAAGGGAGACTGGTGGGATAGACCCAAATGGAGAGGAGGCTTTTTGAGTGAAAGGGTAGTAAAACTGTCAAGGTAGAACAAGAGGCAGAAGAGAGGCCATGTGAAGCAATATGCCTTTGCTGTCCTTGTGTGAAGAACACCACTTGCTAGCTCAGCCTGGGGCACTCTGAGTCCCGCTGAGGAAATCCCTGAAGTATTGAGTTGCAATACACTGACAGGCTGATCCCAGAGATTGGGAGTTCTAGGAGTCACGCTGGGCTATAATTACAGAAACAGCTGGGCTTGACAGTACAGAAGATAAACACTAATGCTAAGCGATGTTTCCCTGTTTCATGGGAGGAACCTTGCAAGGGCCAATATTGGTGTGTTGACGTACACATAGAATCAGAAGAGTTTGGGTTGGAAGGGACCTGTAAAGATCACCTGGTTCAACCTCCCTGCAATGAGCAGGGACATCTTCAACGAGCTCAGGTTGTTCAGAGCCCCATCCAACATGACCTTGAATGTTTCCAGGGATGGGGCTTCTACCACCTCTCTGGGCAAGCTATTCCAGTGTTTCACCATCCTCGTAAAAAATTTCTTCCTTATACCTGGTCTGACTGTACCCTCTCTTAGTTTAAAGCCATTGTCCTATTGCAACAAGCCCTGCTAAATGTCTGTCCCCATCTTTCTTATAAGCCCCCTTCAAGTACTACAAGACTGCAGTAAGGTCTCCCCAGAGCCTTCTCTTCTCCAGGCTGGATAACCCCAGTTCTCTCAGCCTGTCCTCACAGCAGAGGGGCTCCAGCAGATCATTTCTGTGTCCCTCCTCTGGCCCCGCTCCAGCAGGCCCATGTCTCTCCTGTGCTGAAGCCCCAGAGCAGGAGGCAGCAGAGCAGGAGGCAGCACTGTTGGGCTCACCAGAGCAGAGCAGAGGGGCAGAATCCCCCCTCGACCTCCTGCACATGCTGCTGGGGATGCAGCCCAGGAGATGGTTGGCCTTCTGGGCTGCCAGCACACATTGCTGCCTCATGTCCAGCTTTTCACTCACCAGTACCTCCGAGTGCTTCTCAGCAGAGCGGCTCTCCATCCCTTCATCCCCCAGCCTGTATTGATACCGGGGGTTGCTCCAACCCAGGTGCAGGCTCTTGCATTTGTCCTTGTTGAACCTCATGAGCTTCACCCCGGCCCACCTCTTGAGCCTGTACAGCTCCCTCTAGATGGCTTCCCATCCCTCAGGCCTGTCCACCGCAGCACTCAGTTTGGTGTCATCTGTAAAATTGCTGAAGGTGCACTCGATCCCACTTTCTGTGTCATTGATGAAGATATTTAACAGTACTGGTCCCTGAGGGATGCCACTTATCACTGATCTCCATCTGGATGCTGAACTGTTGACCGCTACTTTATGGATGCAACCATCCCAACATTGTCCCGTACAACATTCTGGTCTCTAAACTGGAGGGAGATGGGTTTGACAGATGGACTTGGATAAGGAACTGGCTGCATTGCCACACCCAAAGAGTTGGCATCAATGGATCAATGTCCAAGTGGAGACCAGTGACGAGTGTCCTTCTTCAGGGGTCAGTACTGGGGCCGGTGCT
>JMFS01011849.1:0-11416 GCA_000699545.1 Podiceps cristatus | reverse complement strand
TTATGTTATATTATTATATTACATTACATTATTTCTAATAGTGTTCTACCAATGAGCCTTACTGATCAAGAACCCACTATGCAAGGCATTGTACAAATGTAAACCAAGAAGGTAGCAAGATCAGTTCATTTCAGCTACCTGAACTGTCTAATCCTTTAAATGAGCTGGTATGATGTTAGATTATTTCTTAGGATATTTTAGGAACAAATGATGATTTTATTCAATAAATGCTGTATGTATGTACTGTTCCACACTGTGCTGTAATTATGGTATAAAAATTGATTGGCTTGTGACAGCACTTATTACAGTCTTTTATGTAGAATTTCACATTTTAGCTTTCAATCATGTTGCACTTCAAACAGGGTTGCAGAGGCTAGCAGAATTCTAGTAAAAATGTGAAAGCTAGTACCAGCCTTCTGTAGGTTTGTACATACTTACACTCTCACAGATTAGTATAACAACTTTCAGTGCAGTAGCTTTCTGTTTAAAATCTCCCAGGGTCAATCCCGAGATAAAATTATTCATATGTCATCAAAGGCCTGGATATTGCCTAAGGCAATGAACTAAAGTGATGATAAAGCCAGCAAATTAAATAACCTCCTTATCAAAAGTTGTCTTTTTTTTTTTTTTTTTCTTTTAAACTACCTCCTCAGAATAAGGAAGGCAAGTGAGGTGAAATATTGGTAGGTAATAAATGAATGAGATAATACTTGTTCCTGTATTCAAGTTCATCTTTCTTTAGGTTGGGACTAAAAGAGTCTTCCGTTGTTCAGTGATTATTTCTTTAAGCTCTTATTTTTTACATCCTAAACTTGGGGCTCACTGAAAGAATAAAGTCAGGGTCCAGGAATGGACCTATCAGAAAATAAAACTTTCCTGTGCCATCCAGCAGATGCGTAGCTACTTAGATGTTATGCCTTAATACAGAAAGCAGGTCTAGAGGTTCAGCTGATGTGGAGGGGTGGTCTGCTCCCATGCATATTATCTACAACTCTTCCACCTTTAGTAGTGACTTCCGTACCTGGGGAAGAGGAGCTGAATGTGCTCCGATATAATTAGCCATTTTAAGCTCCACTTTTGTACACAAGTTTGGTCTAAAATAGAGCTGGAAATAAGAAATAAGGAAATTTATGCATTTAAATACACCCTTCATTCATTGTAGCTGAGGTGACATTTAATAACTTTGTGAAATGAGCCAAGAGAGAATTGCATTATAGCTTAGTAAATATAGAAGTGGTGAGTCAAGGTGCAGATACCATCATTCCTCTGTGGTTCCCCTGTCTTTAACATTGCTGAAACTCAACAAGGAGTTTTGGCTTTTATTACAGTGCTACAGGGGGAAATGGCAGAATGCCACCATGACGTAGTCTTGGCATTAACATACGTGGACAGCGATGAAGCTGTATTTCGTTCTCTGATGCTAGTTGGATTCTGTCTTCATTGGGAAACTCTGGATTAGATATTGATCATTTTTAAAATAACTTGGAAGAGGTGTGGTATGTTTTTTAGTGCATGACCTTCAGTAATACTGTCTTTTATGTTTTGTATAGGTCTGGGTTTAGCATTCAACTTACAGCCTGCCCTGACCATGATTGGCAAGTATTTCTATAAGAAGCGTCCCATCGCTAATGGATTGGCTATGGCTGGAAGTCCAGTGTTTCTGAGCACATTGGCACCTCTCAATCAATTCCTCTTCAATGCATTTGGCTGGAAAGGAAGCTTTCTCATTCTGGGAGGACTTCTTTTGAACTGCTGTGTGGCTGGGTCACTTATGAGACCTGTTGGACCGAAAACAGTCCCTCCTGTGAAAAAAGATGTTGAAAAAGGGACAGGAGATTCTACCTTGCACAAAAACAACAAGAAGTCTTTTTGGCAAACTATGAATAAATATCTAGATCTGTCCCTCTTCAAGCACAGAGGGTTTCTGATCTATCTGTCAGGAAATGTTATTATGTTTATCGGTTTCTTTGCTCCAATAGTATTCTTGGCTCCTTATGCCAAACACAAGGGAATTGATGAGTATTCTGCTGCTTTTTTGCTATCTATCTTAGCCTTTGTAGACATGTTTGCTAGGCCTTCGATGGGACTTGTAGCAAACTCTAAGTTTATCCGGCCAAAGATTCAGTACTTTTTTAGTTTTGCTGTCTTGTACAATGGCATCTGTCATGTCTTATGCCCTCTGGCAACAAATTACACTGGTTTGGTGATATATGCTGTATTTTTTGGGTTTGCATTTGGAATGGTTAGCAGTGTTCTTTTTGAGACATTGATGGACCTCGTTGGGGCTGCCAGATTTTCCAGTGCAGTCGGACTTGTCACCATTGTGGAATGTTGCCCTGTGCTCATAGGCCCTCCTCTAGGAGGTAAGAAGCTCATTTGTTCCATTTTTTCAGACATTACAGCATAATTTTGCAATTTAATGTCCAATTAATATAAATATTATTCTTAATGTTATTTAAAGTTTTCTGTGTGACTAGGAATGGACTGTAGCGGCAGTGCTCTGCATTGATTATCTTTGCACTTTACAGCTGCAGATCCACATGAGAATCTAAAGGCGTACATTGTGTGCATGTGCAAAAAAAAAAAAAAAAAAAAGAGAGCATATCTCTCCCAGCCTATAAATCTTTGTGATAAATGTATGTTTTCCTGATAGCACATAGTGCGAATTTTGCAGCCTTGATTTACATGTATTCAGCTCCAATTTGCTCTTTGCCAACACAGTTCTTACTTTCTTTCTTGAATTGGTTAAGTCCACTGGTCAGTTTTTGTGACGATGTCACAATGACTTACAGTTTCTCTAACCTAATGGCAGCTAGAGGAGCACCTGCGTAAATTCAAAGTAGCAACTTTAGTTTGCCTAAACAGAGAGGACTGGCACTCCTAGAGAGAAGAAACCAATAGGGAGGTGGAGGACAGAGGCATGCTCGGCAGCCTAGGCAGGGTGTGTGCCTGGTGGCATTCCAGCACAGTGCTGTGGAGCGTTGTGCCCTGGCAGGACTTCACAGCACAGCCTTGCTCTAAGCCTGTCCTTTAGCCTGTTTCTATAGCCAACAGATATGTGTAAGACAATTCAGAGTGTAAACCATCCTACATTGACTAAAAGATGGTAATTTTGCCAACTTCTCTCTTTTGAGTGTAAGGGTAGCTTAAAGGGAGCCTAGGTGTATCGCTTGGACTATATTCATAAGTTTTGGACTTCTGTCACCAAAAATGATGAGGAGTCTTATCTAAAGTATTTTCTGTTTGCTAGCTTTTTAGTCAGTATTTAGTAATTCTGCAAGAAAGTTTTATAATCTTAAGGTTTCTGATGATATAAGAGACTAAAGAAATAGATGCTCAAAATGTTATGGAAAAGTATCTGTCAAATGCATGTGTGTGTTGCAGTGTAAGCCCAACAATATGAGAATATATGATACTGACATTACCAGCCTTGTGAACACACACTATACCCACATAAACAGAGCCACAAAAGTCAGCAAGATTATATGTGCCTGAAAACATTTATAATTATCCAAGTATTTTAAGGATTACTCTCACTGTTTGGATGAAGATAGCGTTGCTGAGTGAAATTTTAAAGATGACAAAACAATTCTACTCAGTTCAGTACAATAATATTTATACAAGTAAATGTTTAATAGTCCTCAAGTTATTCCATATTTCCCTCATCTTTTAACAGACAAATTCATTTGGTTAATGGTAGAACCAAATATATTCTTCTAATGCAGACTCTTCCTATGCCACCTGCTTTGGGGACTGAGCCTGTGGCTGCTGGAGTCCAGCCTTTTCAGCCAGGTTCTGAAATCAATATTAGTATTAACTTTAAAGTTATTAAATCTAATATTTATGGAGCAATAGCATATGCAGCTATTTATTTTTCACTATATTAGCTTTGCAGAAGTTTTGAAAAGCATGTGCTTGTGCTATAATTGTATGAATAATTGGTTTATCTTGTTATATAGAGACACTAAAGAGAATGAAAACATGGAAAAACTAAATTTCAGTTTTGACTAGTTCATATTCTTTAAAATATTAGGCTGAAGTAATGTTAATGCAGAATTTAATTTTTAATCATCAGTTTTATGAGATTGCTCATCGATAAAAAACAGTAAATTGTACTATTTACACTAATAAGTGAATTATATAGTTACAGTGCTATTTGAGTTTTTCTTAATATTAGGCTCGTGAAATAAAGAAAAGAGTAAAATAATGTGATGGCTTGCAAATATGTATCAGGTGAATAGGCTGGCATTATAGCTTCAACCCAGTAAAAGTGTCTAAATACATACAAAACTGAAGCACACAGGTTACCCTGTGAATTTCAATGATTGTGTAGCCAAGTTCAGAGCTAAATAGTTGGATACATAGAAATGTTGTTTTAGCAGTTGCAAAGATTCAGAAAGAATGCCTAATAAAGTGGAAAACCAGTTATATTTTATTTCTTTGCCATGACCAAATTAATCTCAGAAGTGTAGCTGTAACCTTTAGGTATAGGCTTCGGAGTTTGATACTCAGCAGATGAGCATGATAGCTGAAGGGACAAGCCTTTCTGTCTCTTTCACCAGTCACAGGAAAGTAAAAATGAAAAACAAGCACTTGATGCAGAGTGACAGCAGCCTAAAAAGGCACATACCTCTTCATTCTATTGTCTGTACGCAGCCTCCGTGAGTGTCAGACAGTCACTCCAAAACAATAGGAAACAAAATTAGGAGGTGAATAAAATAATAAGACAATGAAAGAATGAAATTGAAAGAACTAAAAAACTGTCTGTCATTATTCGTTAAGCTTTACTTACTTTGTTCTTCAATATTTTATCACTGTCAGTGATCCCGATGACAATTGCTAGGTTGACTAATAGAAGTTCCATCAGAGTTCTGCTATATACGTTAGACTATTTGAACATGTTGAAAATGCTCCAACTTCAAAACCTTTTTTTTGGAAAGATCTGGGTTGTATTGTGTATTCTGTTCTAAAGATTCTTTTTCTCTCTTCTTGTCTTTGTATTTCAGGTTGGTTAGTGGATGTCACTGGTGAATATCAGTACATGTATTTTGTCTGCGGAGTGATTGTGATTGTGGCCAGTATCTGGTTGTTCATTGGCAATACCATTAACTACAGGCTTTTGGCAAAAGAAAAGAAGTTAGAAGATGAGAAGCAGCAAGCACAGAAGAACGCTGACTCGAAGGAAGCAGAACCATTAACAAACAATGAGAACGAAGATGCTGCCAGCAGAGCTGATAAAGCTCTTGAAGATCCTTCAGAAAGAGAAACCAATATTTAACCTGCAATATATCTCAGAAGGCAACATTTATGACTTCCATTAGAAATGTGTCTTCAACACAGGCCAGGTTTTGTGGTAATAATGATCAGTCACAATATTGGATGGGAACAGATTTTTGCCCTGTGGCAAGACTCTAAATTACTATCTACAGTTTATTTATTTTAGTGATACAAATTTGAGATTACAGAAGTAGAGACTCCATGCAAATGAGTCCATCAGACTATGACTCTGGACAATCAAGAGTCAGGTAAATCATACTATATATAAAAGCTTCCAATGACAAACAATTTTGGTTTAGATGTATATCTGATGCAGAAGTATCTCTTATTCTTACTTGGGAAGATACTTTGTGTTCATCTTTAGAGTATTGCTAAGGTCTGTTGAAATAACGTGCCCAAACTGTACTTACCACTAATATTAAAAAGAATATAAGCTCAAAGATTTGTTTCAAAAGAGACAGAATACCTGAGTGAAGCACACAAAACATTTTTTCTCTTTTGTATGCCCACTAGATCAAAAGATACATTATGTCTGTATAAACAATTATAGGTATAAAAGTTAAGGCTAGAAGATGAACAATTATTGGTGGGCACCATCTCTAAAATACAATAAACAGCTGAATTGCAATATATTCCAGAAGTTGTTTCCTCCTGTGATAGCTGACTACATTGTACTTCAGCATACACATTTGAACACAAAGTACATTCAGACCTCACTAATTCAAACTAAGCTAAAATCTGCCTGTATATAAAAGGATTTAAAACCAAAATGTATATTGCTAACAAGAGTGGCAATTAGTTTTTTTCATTATGTATTCCTATATGGCCGAAGGATCTGGATTGGACTATGAAGCCTTCTTCCTAAAGGGACTAGATTCAGAACCTGCTGATGTTAAAAGGGTACTTACCCTTGGTTTTCGTGGCCTGAATCAGTTTTATGGCAATGACTTCAAAGGACATGTTTGGGTTTATGGGCAAGTCATTTGTTGTTTGATGGTCTACTGAGAGGACATTTAAGGTCTAACTTTAGGACTTTGCAGACAGGTAACTTCATACTAGTTCTCACCTCCTTTTCCCATGTATTCAGTGAAAAGCTACTTCTTTGGTCTTTTCCAGCCTTGACAATTCTATGATTCTATTCTATGATTCTTTTTTATAATGCCAATTTGAGCAAAAATGCTGCAAGGCGCATTGACAGTGCCAATCTGGAGGCTCTATATTGACATATCATTTTTGTGCAGGATATTTGGTGTCGTGTCTAGAGTTTCACACAGACACTCATATCAATTAAAATGGACACAATTTTTCCTCTTCCTTTAGGCGAAAGAAAAGTCTACAATTTTACTTTGCAGAAATTATTTAGCATTGTACTTGAAAGCTGAAAGTGCAAGCTTCTGAAGGTTTTAAGTGAAAATATTTCTGTTCTATTTGTAGGTAAGGAAAGGTGCTATTAGTTTTGGAGAAATGCATATAAATGCCTCAGAAATTGTGAAAATTAAGGGTCTGATTCATAAAACATTTATGCACTGTTTATGCAGGATACACATACACTCGATTCAGGGGAAAGAATATCATTAATTTTAGCCCTTTTTTAAATCTCAGAAAGTTCCAAATATATCAGACAGACAGCTATGTTAAACACACTTTGAAGTGCCAATAACAAAAGGAAAAAAATAATAGTAAAATCTAGTAGATAAGTGTGTGCTTTTAAGAAAGCCATTTCTTAAAAGTAGAGTTCAATATTATTATTTTCATTCTTCTAAAAATTGTGGTAGTGCTTGCTTCTGTTTTGCTGCGTTATCATCTTATATACTATGAACTTCCACAGTAATGCTGAACTTTTTCATTATGTCAGCACAGTTTTGCAGGAGAAGCGTCATGAATCTATTCACAGCATGGTACAGAAATTAATACCTACTTTTTACCTAATTATATGCAGGAAAACCAAACACCTTCTGCCAGTCCTGTAATTTTCTAGGCGCATCAGCAACAAAATATGTGCATTTCAGAGTTTAGGTAGAAAATATGGGTTACATGCTCAGATTTGAGCAGTGAACTGTGTAAAGGAGAATGATTTAGTCCCAATAAAATTCCAGTTCATCTCCCAGCCCCCAACTTCAGAGAAGAAACAAATACATTGCACCTCCTTCTGAACCGTAGCCCTGCCAGCACTGTGTGAAGTAAAAGCATTGCTCTGGTTTTGGCTATACAAATATACAGGGTGAATTTCAGGATCTGTGAAGGCCCTCTGTGCCCAGAGCCAGAAAGTGATGAGGAGTTTCACAGACACTAAGCTGTCATATACAGTGAGGAATATCAGTTATAAATACTGGATTGTGAAAGATGAACCAAAATTTTAACTAAAGAGTAGTCATCAGGAACATCACTCTGCTCTTGACAGCAGGTGGTAGAAAGGCAGAGGTTATATGAAGAGAGATTAATATAGAGGCTGAACCAAAATGACTGAGGCAAAATTCTAGGTGCTTATTATCTCTTTGCAAAAACCAGCATGCTTAAGAGTACAGGGTAGAAGATAACAAGTGCCAACTCTTGTCTTAAGCCTGTTAAAATTTACTGTTGAGTAAATAAAGGATGTGGAAAAATGGTGATAAAAAAAGGCTCTCAGGACACACATTCTATGCAGGATCGCAGAACATCATGCAACATGGCATAGGAAATAAGGGAAAACCAAGGTTCCTTGAGCCATAAACACACCTGACCACCAAGTAACAAAACTTATGTTACTAGCTCAGACGAAATAAAAAATTATGTAAACACAACCCTCTGCAGAAATACTACTCTTTCTTCTCTGGTCAATTATGTTAAAAAATTATAGGAATAAAAGAGCTGCTTTACCATCACTCACCAATGTGCAGTTTTTAATCCCATGAGATGAAATGATGGAACAGGCAACTGGAGAAATATAAAGTATGAAATTGAGTTTCCCTACACCTCTTTCATTACTTTTCCTCTTAATACTAACAACAAAGTAAAAAACATCAGAATGCTCTTTATATTACTGAATATTAAGGAAGTGAAAATCCAGAGATGAATGAAGAAAATTGGAATCATATCTATGCAAAAAATGCCTGGAATTAAAAAACTATGTCTTCCGAATAACAGGTCCTAAAGGGGCAATTGCCCTGGACTTGTAGCTCTTATTTCTAAGAGTAGTAATAATAACAAATTGCCTTGAATCAACTCTATACTGAGCAGCAAAGTAGCAAAATGAGTATAACTTGCCTTCCAGCCCCTGAATATCACTCTAACTTGCACTGAGCTGTAATTTGTACCACAAATCATTTCACCGTTAAATTTCTGCTTTCAGGATAAGACCTGGGTATATACCATCTCTCTAAATCCCTTTGGTTTCTTTTAATTACCTTGCTCCTAGTCTGGACCACTGCAGGGTCAGGACTAAGAGATGCCTTTGCCCTACACTGAAGAAATGTACTCTCAAACTTCAAGACTTCCTGTGTCCATCCGTTATGCCTGGTGGAGTCTGTAGTCTCTGTCAGTCAGTGCAAGCAAATCCTTAATTGGTCTTAATCTCATTTATACTCATATATACTTCATCTGCTTCGTTTCTCTGCCACAGTATTACTGAACCTAATTATCATTGTGCTCATATTTGATCAATCAAGAAAAATAATGCCAGAATTTTAAAATTAGTAGGAAAGGGTCTAGCATTAATAATATTTTCCCTATTTAACATCAAGGTTAAATTTCAAGTGATTTCAGAATAGCTATCCAGATACTTTTGTCTCTTTAGTATTTTCTGACATTGTACTCTGTAGTAGTTGGAAGATTCTTCTGTATTACCCTTTCCAACTCCAGGGAAAGACTTCTCACCAACAATTCTCAGTACTTTTTCAAGAACATATCAGAAGTTCATCCCTCCGACCTCTCTTCATCAAACTGTGGTTGCAACTGTATTTCCTTTAAATTCACAAAAGCATCTTTTTATATGAAATCCTGTAGCATAAGTAGTCAGACTACAAACCTTTTATTTCAGGAGTGTGATTTGTGAACTGTTTTGACAGAGTTAGGGAAAGTCTTATTTTATCTTCAAATAGATTTTTTTTCTTTTTAATGATGCTGTGCTTTTGAAAAGAAGTTCAACTTACTGCTGAAGTGAATGGCAGCAATTTCACTGACTTCGTGATTCAAAATTCACATTAATTTTAATGATCTTTTAGCATATCAGCATCCAATGTGCTTAAAAAGCATTTGGCAGTGTGTACATCATTTTTCCTCCCAGACAACCCTCATTCCTCTTGAAGGTTCCCACCGCCTCCCCCACACCGCATTCTCCATTTTGATCTAATACAAAGAATTTGGGCCGGGCATGTAGTGACTTCTCTTAAATGCTTTCTTGAAATTCTCTTTCCTCAAATGCCTAAGCAACATTTTCACTTGCTGCTTTTCGGTCTGGATGGCTGTGACTATTAGTGGGGAAGTATTATTCAGATACAAAATGAGCTACAGATACCACATACAGCCAGATTTGGGGCAGCCATCAGGATCTCACTGAACAAAGACAGTGACCACTTTTATAGATGAACTGTAACTGATACTAACAGTTTTGCCTATAACAAAATTGAATTGAGGCAACTTTTGTTAGTTTCTCTATAGACGACTATTTTTCTACTCACAGAGAGGAATATAAAAGGAATTTTTAAATAATTATTTTAAGAGATGACATCAATTTTGACAAGGCTCTCTGGGTTTTCTTGGGGGGTGGGTCCTTTTCTGATATTTGTGCATATATATATTGAAATTGTTTGCATGTATTATCACCTTTTAATCACAATTTGCATAAGCATTATAATGTAATTTCAACATAATTTGCATGTTGTTGTTTTGCAGTTCAGTTTTTTCTCATCATCTACCTCTCAAGTTTGGAGACTTGCACGACCCTGGAAGAATACAGTTAAAAAGAGCATAATGATAAAACCTGTATAGACTCTTAGAAAGTCTCCCAAATATTTTAAGCTACTTACAGTTCTATTTTTAAGGCAGTGTATATTTATGACCAAATTATTTGTATCAATTGGTACAGCTTTATTAAGTCTAAAGACTTAACCCATACTAGATTAGTTTTTACATCACTGAACGGGTATAAAACTCAATTACCGACCTTTTTGTGATATGCTGACCCTCTTTTTTTTGGTGTTGTTTTTTTTGTTGTTGTTGTTGGGGGTTTTTTTTGGTTTGGTTTGGTTTTTTGGTTTGGGTTTTGGTTTCTGCTTCTGGTTTCGGGTTTGGTTTTTTTTGTTGTTGTTTTTTGGTTTTGGTTTCATTTTCTTTCCTGTGTTAGTGGAATTAAATGGAAACATTACATAGTTAATACATCCAAATGGTTTTAAAAAGTATTACAGAACACTTTGCATTTTGCATCCCTGAAAAAAAAAACAACAAAGTTTCTTTGGTTTACAGAACTCTAGATTGCTTTCCCTTTTGTGGGGCAGTTGAGGGAGATGGTCATGAAATGTTGGATTGGGGCCAAGGAATAATGATTGTTCTTCATATGCTCTTTACAAAACCAGAGATGATTGTTTCTTCAAATACACTCTTTTTATTCTGCAAATCATTCTGGCCTTCTATGACCTAGTACAAATTCCATTGAAGCCAACTTAGAAAAGAAACCTATCAAAGAGCTTTATCAGACATTGGAGGTGATGTGGCTTCAGTGGAAGCTTCAGCCTTATTTTCTCCACATCATATCTCAGGAGTATCAGATATAACACAGCAAATGTAGGATTTGTTGCAACTGGCAAATTTAGCTATGCCTGCATAATATTCCTAATGAATCAGTCCCTAAATTAACGCACAATATGTATTATTTTAATAGTCTATATAAATATTAAAAAACCACCATAAACTCTGAATGTAGATTATAAAATATAGAGGATATATTTAAATAAATATCCCAACAAATCTGTTTAACCCCAAAGGAAATTATCAATTTCCTTTCAAGCCTTCCTTCAGCAGTTTATAATTGTCATTATCCTTGTTTCCAGAGAAAATGGTTTATGTCTTTTGGGAATGTATATATAGACATATATATAAGGGAATATATAAGCATGTGCCTATGTGTGTATATATGTATTCCCCTATATATAAAACTCTAATTTAT
>KL257405.1:4188-17197 GCA_000699545.1 Podiceps cristatus | reverse complement strand
TGGCACACCCTTCGCTGAGGGCGGGAAGCTTTGTCTTGGGGGGCTGAAGTGCCAGCCACCTCTAGCTCCTCGTGCCCTGCTCCCCCCTTACACGGGAACAATCTCACTCACAACAAGCGATCAGTAATGAATGGCTGGGGAAGAGCAGGCGGGCATGGGTAAACAGGGATGAATGGCTGGGGAAGAGCAGGCGGTCATGGAAAGCGTAACCAGTGTTTCCCTCAGCATTTGCGGTGAAGGGATTTCATGAACAATACTTGCATGTATCTACATATATACATATATTTTTCAATAGATTTTGGGGTCATGAATTTGTCTGTTCTCCCCTCAAAGCTCACCCCTAGCTTTTGTACCACCCTGCAGCAAGGAGTCCCTCAGGCTATTGATACCCCCAGCTGCATGTGGGGAGCCAGCCAGCTTCTTTCCTATCTTCTGAACCAGCTGCTACCTGCTGAGCTTGTGCCTCCTTGCAGGAGCAGTGGTAGAGCCATGGAAGTGGACCTTTTTCTGAAAAAAAATTCACTGCTCTCCTTCCTCCTAAATCTGTGCAACTGCTGCATAACCCTCCCCAGGGTCCTGCTGCTGCTTCTCAGCCACGCTGTCCCGGATTGCTGCCGCTTCCTAACGTCGTCCTTGGGGGGAATCTAGGTTTCCAAGCCTGGTAGAGCTCAGCTGTACCCTGTACCCTGCCTCCCCTCTGAGCCGTTCCCCTTCACCTCCCGAGGGCAGCAGATGATGACGGTGACTTCTCTCCATTGTTTTCTAGATAACTGGCCCCCCAGGACCCCAAGGCCCACCAGGACCTCCAGTAAGTTTTGAGTGATTCACCTGAGGCACAAGGCCCTGGGAGTGAGGATAGAGCGGGAAGTGGCTGGGGAGGATTCTGGGCGGAGAAAACGGCCAGAAACACTGCCGTGTTGAAAGAGGAACATGCTTAGTATGACTTCCAAAACCACCCCCCAGGGCAGGTCAGAGCTGCGATGGGCCGGGTAGGTAAGGAGAGAAGGTTATGTTAGTCTGAGATGAAAGGGAAGACGGTAGCGAGAGGGGATGGGCGGGATTAAAGGGATCAACTGCAAAAATGGTCTAATAGCAAGCCTGGCCCACTGCCAGGTTGTTCTTGGCGAGAGCCTCCTCATTACCAGATGAGAACAGTACATGAAGTGCCCTTTACACAAATAAAGAGGCCTCTGGGCTAAGCATGTGTGCCCTCAGCGTGTCAGAAAGCGAAAGCTCTGTGCTGCACGCTGACCCGGGATACCGGGATTTCAAAGCACGTCCTTAAACGTTACTCATCTTGTCTTTTATCCCACACACAGGGTCTCCAGGGCCTCCCGGGACCGAAGGTAAGGCTGCAAAACCTTACATCCTGACGTTCTACTAGACAGCTGCAAGCATCTTTCAGTAACAACTTTCTAGCTTGCAAACATTATTCACCATCTTGGTAAGATGACAAATGCTTGTGAATATTTTCTTGAAGGAAATGGATGGGCAGCTCTTGTTCTAGGACCCAGAAAACTGGTCATTTTCCTCCAGTTTTCCCCCAGAGAAGTGGGAATCCACTGGCCCTTGGAAATCTTCCCATGAGAACGTAGTTGAAATCTTTGTCTGAAGGGTGAAGGTCTGTACAGCGGGATGGACAGCTTGTCATACAGTCCTGGGCTCTAGCTTAAAATTAGGCAGGTTCTATACCCTGTAAGCAAGTGGCTGTGAAGCTACTCAAGAACTTCACTGTTCTCGGTGACGAGAAGCTTTCTAATCTCCCTCTAAATGTGTTAATGCTCAGCCTGCACCGTTGGTTTGCCTGCAGTAAAATAGCACACCTAGATGGGGAAAAAAAAAAAAAAAAAACCAAAAGAGTGGAAACATTCAAGGAGAGCTGCGTTTTTCCTGACATTCTTGGCAAAGACAGGAAAACGTGGAAAGTGTCTTCTGGTTATGCTTGGTGTTTGGCTACCGGCGCTATTTGGGTCCTAAAGGTGTGGGGGGGCAGTATTTACCCTGATGCATCTTTTCTCCAGGTGTTGACTACAGATACAGGTATCTGTCTGGTCTGTAACTCGGTAGCCACTGCTGCCAAGTGTCCGGGGAACTTCCCTGAGGTGCCGTTTTCTGTGGAACGTGTGCCAAACGACTGCAGGTGAAAGCCTCGCACAGCACAGACTGGGTTAGAGACAGAGGATGCCCCGCACCAGTTTGTCCTTGAACAGAGGATCCACGTAGGCTGAATTAGCAGGGGCAGTGCCATGTCCCGAATGTGGAAGGTTTCGTTCCATCCCTGCGACTCGTAATGAGTCTTTTGGTAATGAGGCTTTCCGTAGTGGTGAGGGAGAGCGTTTTATACCCTTTGCAGACATGTCAGAAATAAGTAACTCTTCCAGGTATGTGCTGGAGCCAAAGAGCGTTGTAGGGCAGCGGCAGCGACGCGGGGCTGTGTGGAAACTGGAGCGCTGGTAGAGAGAGCCAGCGACGTGCTGCCCTAGAAACGTAGAGGAGCATGGCAAGCAGGCTTACCATTGCGGTGCAGGCGTGGTTCTTGTGACTCTTCTGTTTCAAAATGCAGCCCAGATAGTGTTTTAAAATGCCTTACGAACAGGAGTAGGGGGAGGAAGCTTTGGGTTGCATTTAGGATTTACAAAAAAGGAATATTTTGTTTAATACTGCTTATAGTTTATAATACAAGATTTTAAAAATACCATTGGAAAAGGACTGATGAAACTTTTTACCAAGTTCTGAAACTGACGCCTTTGCATTTACAAAAGTCTTTCCAATTTTTTTCTTTTTTTTTTTTTTTACCCCCAAAGCTTACATATGCCTGTCATTCACTTCCAATGAATCCCCATCTGAGAATGTAAACCCACCCTGTCAGGTAACTTCTGGTTACTTGTTTACCTGACGCTCCCTGCAGTGGTGGGGAGAGCAACTCAGAAGTGAGCTCAGTTCCCCTTCGACCGTATTCACCCCTGGGCCCAAGTCTGCTCTTCCTGCCGCTGACTCGGAGGAGGTGCTCACACAGCGGCCGTTTGACCGACGCCGGTTTTCTTCAGCTCGGGCTGAGAACCAGGCTACAGCATTGCGCTGCTCTCTGCTGTATTCTCGCTGCCGCTTCGAAGGGCTCTGGACGGAGGAATGTTTGTTATGTAAGTGGTGTTATGGTGGGCTGATTTTCTGTTCCGTCCTTCCTTTAGGGGGAAGCGGGGATTGATGGAACGAAAGGAGAGAAGGGTGCCCAGGGTGAAAAAGGAGACAGAGGGCCACTGGGATTACCCGTAAGTATTCAGGAAGCAAGCGGCACTTCATGAGCCAAACTAGTATCAGCTGTAAAAAGATCCCTCAATAGGAGACGCACGCGGGGATTTGACATGTGAAGTCGAAGAGATGATCTATAAATAACTGTGCCTTTGCTTTTTAAACTTAAGGCCTCAATTTCTATACAGAACCTCCGTCTTTTAGGTCTGTTAAATAGATCGGTGACAACTTCAGTTCTTCCTGCAATTCTGGGAAAAACGAGCAGTAGCTTTCCTGGGTTCTTTGCGCTTCAGGGCCACGGGGCAAGACCAGGAACAGAAGTCAGAAGGATGTGGAAAAGGGAACACCTTCCCAGCAGTTTGTCGCCTGGGCCGGGCTTTGTACAAATCTCGGTGGTTCTGAATGCGTCCAGCTTCTTCCCCAGGCAATGCTTTCCCGTCACTTCTGCGACGGAACCGGTGCTCCCCCTGGCACGGCGGAGGCCTGCTGTGCTCCCTGCCGCGCTCCCTGCTGTCTGTGAGCTCAGTCGCGTTAGACTGGTGTTAATGCACCCCTCCGCTTAGCGAGAAGGAGTTTAAGCAGAATTAAGAAAGACGCTACAGGAGCTTTAGATACAAACCTGAAGACTTTGTGAAGCTCTTAGTTCAGATTTGCTGAAAGCCTCTTCACCCACTGTCTGAGCTGACAGCTGATGATGAATTAGTGGCAACTCAGCCCCATCCAGTTGCTGTGCCAGCCCCCAAGCTCCCTCCTAAAAAGCCCTGGTGGCAGAGCACGCCCTCTCCCTTGCGGAACGTACTGCCTGGAAACAAGCGCATCTTGCGTACCGTGTGACCGTCGGCCCGTGCTCGATCACCCGGCTCCCTTGTGCCTGACCCTAAAACGTGCGTGTCTTTGCGAAGTGGTGTGGTATGTACAGTTACCTTCCAGGGCCGGGTGCCTCTCATCTCGCTCATCGAGTGTACTCGCTGTGGCTCCATGCAGAGCCGGTGGGGAGAAGGCGATGATGCTGTCGGAGGCTCAGATGCAAAGGACTGACTGTGCCTCAGGGAAGCAGTGAGAAGCAAAAACCAGTCAACCCGGAGGAATGCAGATGGAAGCTTTCTGTGTAGACAGTTACTCCCTCGAGCCTGTCTGGTATCAGGACAGGGGAAGGAGGTGCTTGAGACAGCCTGAGCGGAAGATGCCCCGGCAGTTATCTGGACAAGCTTACCAGTGTGGCAGGGAGTGTGCTAGCTGGGTCTCCCACAGCAGTGAGCCCCGTGAGAAACCAGGGTCCCTGGGCAGATTTTCATGTCGCTTCCTGAGCTGCGGGGGGGCAAGACTGGCTCGGAAGCGGCCTCTTAGTCTGTTGTGTTTGGATCAGCGGTATCAGCTGGCCAGCTGGGAAGCACAGTTACTGAGCTGTTGGTAAGATCAGAGAGATTGTGGACTCCGGAGCCCTCCCCAGAGCTACCTAACCCTCTTAAGCTTTTCCGTGCCTGATCCGGTGTGTTTTCAGCCTGTCACAGTAAGCACAGTGCCAAACAGGTACTGAAATAATTCAAAGTCGGGTTCTGTAAGATCACACAGCTGGACCTGCTGCCTTTTCTTGTGTGACTTAGGCCTTGACATCATGCCAGCATTTCAGCACCGATTGTCTGCAGTAGCCTTGGGCTTCTCCGTGTGGCCAACAAGCCAAGGAGTTTGTCATGCTCAAGTGGAGGAAAACTCAGTATTTGGTACTTCTGTTCTGCCAAAGCTTCCTCTCCTGGCTGCCGCCAGGGATGAGACGCTGGGCTAGACGGGACTTGGGCAGAACCGCTGTTGAATCTTATGGATGAGGAAATTCAGGGCAAGAGCCAAGCGGGCAGAAAAGTGCCACTTGATCTGTGTAAATCTGCACTGGTGACACAGGAAGATGAGCCACCTGTTTCATAAGCCTCCAGACACCTGGATGTCGCGTGGAGCCAGCCTGCAGCCGACCAAGTGTGCACCTACAGGCTCTGGGTGTCTCGGCAGGAGCTCGAACAGTCTTGTAAATGCCTGCGTAACCACAGGCCTCCGAGCCTTGTGTCTCGGCTGTGCTGCCCAGCCTGCCCCAAAGGCAGTGCCGGTTTCAGCTCCGCTGTCACATCGTCCTTTTCATCACCTGTCACAGAACAGCTGCTTCCTCGGGGGGTTTCTTGGTGGCACTGAGAGAGGGAAAGTTGCGTTCTTAAGGGGATCTGAAGGTTGCAGGTCAATTATATGTATTCAGTGTTTCTATGTTTTTGTTGGTTTGCTTGTAAGTACCATCACCTGTCCTTGAGATCTTAATTTTTGTTTATTGCAAGCATATGTTTGTCTCAGTCACTGCTTCACTCACCTCTCCCCTCCCCTCTCCTTTCCCCCTCACCCTCCTCCCCTCTCCTCTCGCCTTGTTTTTGTTAACCCTCCCCCGTCTGTTCAGGGTGCTTCAGGTTTAGACGGCAGGCCTGGACCACCGGTGAGTTCCATTTCTCCATTACCCTACGTTCCTCCTCCCCTGTATCGTGATTTGTCTCGTCTCTTCTGCCAGAGTCTTGTTTACACCAGGAATAACCTTCTTTTCTCCAAAGCAGGCTTGGGAGGGGGGTTAAACGTAGACTGAGAAGTGATGTCACATGCTTGTCTTTTTTGATGCTACAAGTCTGTCTGGACCCCGGGATCACAGCCTACTTGTCCCACTTTATCTCAATAACAAGACGAACGAAACCCCTGCATGGTTCCATGATGCTCTCTTCTCCCGTCCCCTTTATTGGGAGGGGTCTCCATCCTGTCGTTGCCCCCGGTAGCCTTGCTTGCCGCCTTTCCACAACAGTAGGCCTTCCCTTTTGTCTGAGGCATCATAATGTCAGCGTGTGTTGTCCTGTGAGCAAAAAGCTTTGTGCGTTGTTTCACACACGGCACTTAAGGCTGCTTTGCCACGGGTTGCAGGGACGCTTAGGGGTATCTCTCCGTAGCCTGGTAAGCATCCCGCCGCGAGGAGAAGTTGCATCTAGCTGACCTTCTGCAAGCAGGAGTAGCCCTTCACCCCTCGGCAGCAGAATGCCACGCAGCTTCAGCAGCTCCCCATGTGCTTTCCTTACTCTCAGATAGCTGGGCTGGGGCGGTGTGTTCCCACCTGCTATATATACGTCCGAGAGGTAGCGGCATCTAAGAGTGGAGCAGGAAGATGCAAAATTCCTGCCTCTTGTTTCTGACTCACTGTGAGATGTGAAGGAAATAAACTCCTTGTGGCTAAGCTCAGCCTGTCAGATTTGGAATGAGACAAGTAACGCTGACCTGGTTCTGCAGACCATTCTGCTGGTCTTTGGTAACAGCTCTTAAATAAGGGCCACATATTTTTAGTCCCTCTTGGGAAATCACACATCACCCACGTGCAATCCATTGGCTATTTAAAAAGAGAAAGCAATTTTTCCTCCTCAGTGTAACTGGAAATAATTGAGCTGCTCACACTTCTGAACAGAATCTGAATGGCAGCTCATACACTCGCTTGTTTTGGGAAGTTGTCGGTTTAATTTTATAAACGTGCAGGTGAGATCTCAGTGTATTTCATGGCACCAAATGATCTTAAAATGATGCATATGTGCAGGCAATTAATGTTGCGCCATGTGAACTCCTGTGCATGAACCTGAGGAGAGCCTGATTTTTCTCGCTTCCTTCACTGCGTTGAAGTTGTGTGCTGCGTGAGCTACTTCTGCGTTTATGTTCTGCAGATCTTAAACTTGCCTGAAAAGCTCTCCTGATCCACAGGAGTCATCCCGCTCCCACCGGAGGCGTTACCTTAGTGCCTAAGGACTGCCGGCTTGCGTTAAATGTGCAAGACCCTTTTCCTTAGGACTGTTAGAAAAAGACTTCCCTGTTCTGGAAGTTTCCTCCGTTGTTCTTCCTGGAAGGCAGGTAATGGGCCTCAAGAGTGTCCCTTTGTCGAGGCTCCATGAAGGAATTGCGGGTCGACACCTGAACGGTTGGCACAGTTCCCGCCAGTCTGGCGGGTGTGATGTAGGGTTAGGGAGGTGAGCGCCTGGCTAGGCTCCGTGGTCGGGTGGGCGTGCTGCCCGCTGCAAGTCCGAAGGCTCTCCTCCTCCTAAGCCGCAGAACGTGGCCTGGGAGAGGCGCAAGAGACCCTCCAACAGGGAACACTCCGTAACAAGTTCAAGGAGTCCATACAGAGCAGAAAAGGCCTGCATCTTTTTCTTAGCCAGAAGGCTGATTGCCTACCTGCCGCATTGCCCACAGCAAAGATAAGCCTTGGTCTGGGTTAATTTCCCAAAGCCCGAGCGAGCCTCAGCAGCACTGGGAGGTTTGGTGGGCTGGTGGGGATGGCCCCTGTGCCACGGGGCTAGCGAAGAGACTGGGCTTTCCTGTTGGCGTGACTGAGAAGCCTGGTGGAGTGACAGGAGTGGCAAAAGGGGAGGGGGGCTGGGGCTGAGCGGTACCCCTCTTAGCTGGCATCCCTGTGCGCGTGCAGCTGCGCTCGCCTGCAGCATGGCGTCTGTCCGCTTGCATGGCTGACTGGCTGCTGCCACCGAGTAACCAAACTCCTCCGGTTTTGCTCAGCTGTCTCCAGGGCGGGGGGAAGAATGTAAGGAAATAAAGAAAAAGAAAAGACAGTTTCTTATCATATATCTGAATGGCCTTTATTCTGCTACAGCTTTCAGCCTTGTCTGATACGAACTAGAGAGAAAAAAATTCCCTCCTGTGGAACTGGTAGAAACGCCTGCTGTATCAATTGTCAAGAGAGATAGCGTCAAAATTAAAAATAAGGCTTTGTAAAGTGGTGTGATCTAATGCAGCAGTTCCCACGGTCCTCAAATTGCCTATAGCGACTCCTTCAGAGCCATCGCCAACCCCCTGAAAGCTGTAGTGGTGCTAGATGCCCCCCACCTCCAGACTCTCCTTCCCAGCTGTGCTTTTTCCTAAAGGAGCGGCAGCGTCTCCTGGCTTTAATGAGGCCCTACAGTAAAAATGTCCTGATGTGTTCTCCTTCCTGCAACCACAGGGTACTCCAGGACCAATTGGGGTTTCGGGACCCGCAGGACCAAAAGGAGAAAGGGTGAGTTTGTTTCAGAACTGACCGGTGCTCGGCGAGAAGGTACTGCAGCGCTCTGGCATAGAGAAGTGCTAGTTTTTTCTGGAGCTGGAACTGCTCCCTCCTTCTGCATGCAGGACCCTCAGCTGGGCCTGTTTGATTTTTGAGGATCTCATTCTTGGGGTTTTTAGGTGCTTTGGAACGTGTCCTTTTCTTCTGTAGCACTGCTGCAACTGCTGCTGTGGTGCCTGTTTGCGCTGAATAGGGATGTAACAATTTCTGCTCTTCTGTCTCCGTTCCAGGGCAGCAAAGGAGATCCTGGAGTTGTAGGACCAATGGGGCCAGCCGGGCTTCCTGTAAGTATGGGAGGATTTGGGATTTGCCCCCCACACTGCCCGTGTCCCTGCTGCAGCTGAGAGCTTGAGATGCCTCTGCAGTTTCGGCTAGGCTGGGCGCTGAAGGACCAAAGCTCCAAGCTTATGTACGCCATGGGAGCAACGGGAAGAGCTCGGTGGCCCCCGAGCGGTGATTCGGAATGGGGTGGATGAAGCTGAAGGGAAACTGTTAATTCACCTTGGTCCTCCAACTACCCCAAGCAGCCACGTGGGACTCCCAGGACATGTATCTTAGTCCAAACTGCTGCTTTTGAGCACGTCTGCTCCGTTTGCCTTTCCACAGGGTGGGTGCCCGCCCGCCACCTGTCCAGCAGGGCCCGGCTGCCACTGCAGCGACCAAAGCTGCCTTCACTGAGGTTACTTCCGCGGCTGGGGATCGCTTTTTGCAAAATGGGGCCAGTGTTGGCACTCTAGTCTTCTGTAATCATGGAGCTGCTGCGTTGTTTAATGCCAAAAAAAAAAAAAAAAAAAAAAAGGAAGTTTGGTGCTTTGGTCAGGGACTGCATCCTCTAAACTAGTTTGGTTTCTATCTGAAGAGCCCCTAGAGTAGTAGTGGTGGTGTTGCAGCTTGGGTGGTCTAAGGGAGGTGAAGGGGAGGGAGGTCTCCTGCTGGAAAAGGTGTTTTGGTTTTGGTGTTGGCTTTTTGTGGGTTTGTTTGGGTTTTGTTGTTGTTTGGGCTTTGTTTGGGTTTGTTGTTGCTTTGTTTGTTTTTCTTTCTTTCTTTTTTTCACCATACAGCAATTGGCACAAATGGAAAAAATAAACTCCTGGGCACACATTCTTCTTTGTGAGTGGGAATACAATGGGACCTACTTGTTTTAAAATATTTCTTTTTGTGTTGATGTATTTCAGGGTTTACAAGGTCTACCTGGTGACAAAGGAATCCGGGTAAGTTACCAGGCAAACTTCTTGCATTTTGTTACTAACTCTCCACGCAGTGGTAGACCGGTTAACTCCGGAGCGGCCCCAGGTAGCTGGTGTGTCATGCTCTCTGCTAGACCTTCATGTAAGTAACAGTACAAACCTCTGGTTTAGAGGGTGATACCTGTAGCTCCTATAACCGCCTGTGACACTGGTACACCTATGTGACAGCTATAGGAGGGATTTTCTAAGGCGTTCACTGTTGTCATAGCTCTGCTCTCACTGGAGCACGGGACTTCACGTGCAGTAGAGTTCGGTCAATGTGGGATGCTGTAGGAAATCCTGCCTATCTATTTACTCAGGCGTGTAGGGGTTCCCACGAGGATTAACTGAGGTGGAGCCAGCAAATCTTACTACGTTTTAAATTCCCCCTGAGGCGTGAAAAAGAAGGTTGCCCTCCAGCAAATGATCATCTGGAGAATTTGGGAGGTGGAAATTTAGAAAAGATAAACTAACTTTGTCTACCTTAAAGAGTCAGACATGAAGTGTCCTCGGGCGTTGTCCTGAATGGATGCGATGGTGAAGAGTTGGGTCAAAAGCAGTGACGTGAGTGAATGGCCGCTTCTCTGCCACACCACCTGCGTTAGGGGAAGATAAACATTACTGAAGAGCGCACGTTGAGAAGCCCCTTGCTTTTCCATCAGGTTTTCCGCAACGTAAGGAATTTCTTGCCTGTTAAGGCTCTGAATCCTTTTGATAAAAACAGTTGAGAGCTATAGTTGAATATAATTTATATTTAGAAATATGACTGCTGGATTGGAGTCTTTGTAAGATTGCAATTGTACAAGTACGTCAAGCAGTTCAGTATAGTGCACGTATATGTCTTCATGCGTGTACTCGCACATACACGTGCGCCTTCTCTTTGTAAGACTCTGGTATCACCTAAGTTTATCTGAAAATGTAAAGTTTTACAGTGCATGTGCCCGTGCGGTGATTTCATGATCTGGATTTGCTTTCTATACATAGCGAGTGTTCTCTGTTCTTTCTCTGCAATGTGTTGCTGACCTTACTCTGCACAGAGTGGGCAGTTCAGGAAAGCAGTAGCCAACTGGCATCTTAAACCAGGGGAGAAAAGGTCCAAATGTCATGGGAGCTCCAAAGTTCTCCCCTTTTTTAATCATTGCATTTCTGGCTTTGCTTCTTACCTTCCTCCTCATTAAGATGCGTTTTGTTTTGTTTGTGTGGCTTCTAAACAAAAAATAACCTTAACAGAATTCCTAGACTTTTTCAGTTGGTTTGCAAACCGGGTGTTTTATTTAAAAGAAGGGTGTCTCACTGGCTGTAGGTAGGCTGATAGGATTCCCCCGAGCTCTCGCGCAAAAGGAAACGAAAACTGGGAGAAACTACACCTCCTTGTAGAGGACGAGTTGGAAAGCACGAGTGGGACGTTTTGCTGGTCCCCTGAAGCCCACGTGCATTTTGCCTCACTGCAACCAGTATTTTCACGTGAGAAAGCGTGAGGAACTCGAGGGCAAGGGCAATATTTGCAGGTGGGAGGCTAGAACATACCACTTTTTTTTTTTGTACAGGGGCTTCCCCTCGTTCCTGCCCCTCTGCAGACCCGGGAACAGGTCACTCCTGCAGGCAGGAGTCAAACAGCACAGGTTTGGCGAGGCCCCTTTATGCAGCTGTTTTGGCCCTAACGCCTCCGTCCCCGTGAAGTCGTCGGAGACACCCGACAGGCCCCGTTCAGCAGAACGGGGCACAGCGCCGGCTCCCCAGGACCCGCGCTGCAGCCCAGTATCCCTGGCTGTTCATTTGAAATGCCTCTTTTTCCTAACGGCAGCACTATGCGTAGCACTTCAATACCAAGGTTATCAGCCTTGAGCACATTAAAAATGAGGATCCACTTTGTTCAGCTCCCACGTAGTTTGCCAAAGTCCCCTCCGTTACGTTAGGCAGCGCAGTGCTTTCTAAATCCCGCTGCTGGGTGTGGGAGTGCAGCGTGGCTGCGCCGGGGGCCGGGCGCGGCGGCGGGTAGCGATGGAACAGGTGCCCTTCCACGCAACCAGCTGAAAAAGTGTAAACCCTGAACTTGCGCTGCCAAGCTGATACCGTCACTGTTACTTTAATGCCGGTGTGTTTGGTTTTTTCTTGTGTCTATGTGCATCTTCCTCGCTCCTACAGGTCCACCTTTGTCCCCTTTATCCCTTCCTCCTCTTCCGCCTTTCTTCCTGGTTCCTTCCTCCTTCCTCCAGAGCAACCCGTGCCACGTTTTCCTGGATTATCCTCTCTGTCCCGGTGCCTGGTTCTGGGTGACTTCTCATTGCCTCTCCTCTCCCATCCATTTCTCTTGCCAGCTTTGGGTTTAACACTTTTTAAAAAAGAAACAGCAACCTGTGCTGTCTGATTTTTACCCCTTAATTGCTTTAACCCTCCCCACAAGGACCCTAAATTCAATTCCTTGTGCAGCAACCTCTTCCCCTGTTTTACGCTCAGCAGCTTTGAGAATTTCCTCTGTTGCGCAGAAAGATTCGGTGCAGATGTAACGGGCAGATACCCACGCTCTGCCTTGCCTGGGCTGACCTGCTGCGGGTGGGATGTGTCCTCCCTTGGATGCAGGGGCATCCGGGCGCTCCCTCAGCCCCTTCTGCGGAAGGCGTTCGTTGGCCGAGAGCGAGCCTCCTCTCCGGTTATGATTTTTTAATTCGTTTCCCCCCTGCCCTGTCTCTGGCGTAACTCAACCCAGAGCCTGTGGAGAAATTGTGATATCAAGACTCGCCCCTTCCCGGGGTGCGTCTGCGCTGCTAAATAAGAGGGCCAGGGAGGAGTCGCTGCGCCGGGGCCGCGCTGCTTGGGACTAGGCCCTTGCCTAAGAGGCTGTGCGGGGAGCGCTGCTCAGAGCATCCCAGAGGACAGCGGGAGGAGGGAGTGCTCCGCCGGCTGACGAGGGGCCTGTCCACAGAGTTCAGAGGCGCTTGTAACGCCTTCGGGGCCGAGCCCTTGCTGTCTGCCAGCGTGGGATTTCAGCGAGGGCCAGTGTGTTCATGCAGCTACGTAACCCTTAGTAGCTCCATACGTTGTTTTTCACTTAATGTCTCAAAGGGAGGTTTCTATTCTTTTAAAATGTTTCCTGAATGTTTATTCTTTTTTTAAACTATCGCTGACATTTGTTTGAAATGGATGATCCTAAAGCTTTTTTGTGTATTCTTTTTTTTTCTTGGACTAAACTATTATTTACAGGGGGAGAGGGGCAAGAAAGGCTCTAGAGGGTCTAAAGGGGATAAGGGAGACCAAGGAGCGCCTGGATTAGATGCACCCTGTCCGTTGGTATGTTCTGTTTCATCAAATGTATTGTTTTAAGACTTGTTGATGGGGAAGAGAGAAGGAAATCATAACATAAATAATGATCTTGCAAAAGTACCGCAGTCGGGTAAGGCCCAGCGGGTTCCCGCTGCAAGGGGCACAC